>JAJEJO010000817.1:397982-509982 GCA_020662805.1 Glaucomys volans
CAAAAAGTACACAATTATATTTATTTCTTGTCCTCTTTTTGGTGATATCCTTACTGAGATATAACTCATATAGCACACAATCTATCCCATTTAATGTGTTTTTTCATATATTCACCATTATGGATTGAATATGAAAAATAAGGGAAGACCTTGAAGTTCAAAACAGCATATTTCTTTGCAACTTCTCTGCTAAAATGCTTCCAGTCTTCTCAGTCTCAGCAAATTGCACCATGACTTTACCTAATAGATGAAAACAAAAACCTAGGACCCATCATTTATTCACTGGATTCTTCATCTAGTCCTTTTCAAGGTTTTATCCCAAATTTTATGACATGTGAGGACTTCTCTGGAATTATAAGAATCCATGTACACTTCATCATACCCAAGCAAATACCTTACTCTGCAAATAGAGTCAAATTCAGATATTACTGCCCTTTTCATAAACTCCAGCAAACATTATAAAGACTGTCCTTTAAGAGTAGAACCAAATTCTGGATTCTCTCTAGACAGATTGGCTCCTGGCCCATTGCCAGGACAATTTCAGAGAATACAGGGAATATAAGTACCCAGTATTCCACATCTGTTGGGATACCAGAACTATTTGGGAAGGCTAAAATACAGGAGTTCAAGTATGCTTGGGAGATCCTAAAAGAAGTGGAAAGTGATTGCCAGGGACAATGGCTGGGGATCAGAAAACATCAATTTCCCTTCTTCTTGAGACTACTGAGGATAAAGATAATTTGGAGGAGAAAGCCTTTCCAGCATATTAGTTGCATCATCTAGGACAATGTTGTTGACTTCTTTGAGCTTTAGTCTGCCACTCCATGAATAACAGGGAACCCATTACCTAACTTGCAGGATTGTTGGGGGGATAAAATCACATGATATGCCTTAGGATGTGGTACGTATTTGTGCCTAAGTGCTTCTGTTTATGGGACAAGAAATTGAAATGACTGTCTTGGCAGTATCACCCCAGTTGTATAAGCCAAGGGATTAAGAGTACTTTTGAGAAGGAGTAACAATGTGTTCTGCTTGGCTTTGGAAATGATGGTAAATTTATACTTGATGTATGGATGATTATATTATATCCTTATGAGGCTGTCAATCAGAACAGCATTTCTGTCAGGAGATACTTTCCAATTCAGAAAACTTACATTTACATTAGAATCCTTGCTGGGTTTAGATCCTATTCAATGTCCATATTTCCTTGTCAGTTTAGTTTTAAAAATCCATTTCTAAAAATGAAATGACTGGATAACTCTAACTTTGAGCAACAAGTATTCATGCCAGTCTGGTACAGGAAAGCTTAAATCTAATCCTAACATCACTCTTCATACAAAATAAGTGCTGTTGTTATTGCAAAATCCCGAGGTGGATCTCCTTTTAATTTCCTTTAAACTAGCTGTACAGCCGGTATTGCTTCACAGAATATAAACAGAACAGTAGCTAAGCTTCCATAGAGCGGAGGTATGCTCTAGAAAGAACAGTAAAGTCAACTGGACTTAGTGTGGAATGAAAGGCTTAAAAATTCCATAAAATAGGAAAGAAATCAGAAACTTAGTTATGGGCATGTTAAATTTTTGTCTTCTCACCAGGAAGGACTCACATATCAAACTTTAGGTTTGTTTTGCCTGAAGATATATTTATATAATTTTAACCATTAGTAAAATAATGTGAGTAGCAACTTAAGTTGCATTGTTTTTACCTAAATCCATTTAGATCAAATTGTTAGGTGGGCAGTGTTTATCCTGGGATTCCATCATATCCATTTACTCTGTTTCTCGTCTTGATATTCCTTCCTCTAGAAACATTGTTAAAGTTATTTACACAAATATGTTAATTAAAACTTGCTTATTATCACAGGAATATAGGTATTTTAAAAGAGGCCATACACAAAGTAGTAAATTATCAATGATGAAATTCCACAAATTGCACATATATCAGTGATGTACTTCACCTGAACCCACACTATCTTTTCTGCAGTGAGTAAGATGTAAAAACTTGACTGGCATCCTAGCAAGCACAAGGCCCTGGGTTCAATCCCCCAGCACCACAAAAACAAAAACAAAAACAAAAACAAAAACAAACTTGACTGGCAGAACTACAGAATGGGTATGCTTACCTAGAGGAAGGGGAGTTGTTAGATCACAATCCCAAAGTTGGCCAAGAATAGCTATTTCCTTCAAGTTTGAAACTATCACTTCGGTGATAGTAAAGACATTGATGATTCTTATCACAGAATCAAAAAACAAGAAGATGTTGTATGCAACATCCAAAACTAGGAATAAACCAGTTCAGACGCCAGTTTGTGAAAGGTGCTGTTTCCTGCTCTGCCTTCTCTTAGTGCCCTTGATTGCAATTATCAGCTGGATCTTCTTGGTTCAAACATCCATCGTATTACCTGAAGCATTCGCTAAGTTGGAGGTTTATAAAAACAATAAAACATTAATTTGAGAGTGATATGACCTAAACTATAGAAGAAGAATTAGATACAGATTTCCTGTTTGAAAGTAGTGGAGTATAATTGGCATTTCCTCCTCCTCTAGGAAATCACCCAAAAGAGGAATGAGAAACAGAAAGGCAAGCTAAGATACAAATTAAACTCTAAGCCACAAATAGGGAGAAGGACTGCCAAAAGCAGCAAAGAACAAACAGGATGTGGGAGGAAGAGTAGGGGATGCTTGTGAATGCAAATCCCTGAAAGAGTTGGCACCTCCCCCAAATGAGGAGCACACCCAAAAATCAGAGCTGTCATCCTCATGTGTCCTAACAGGAGAGGGCATGGGAGGTAGAGACAGAAGAAACCATGTACTAGTTTGATTCTGAAAAGCAGAGGTGGCAGGACCAAAGTAGGAATCCCATGACAAACCATATTTTAAGAAATAGTCTGTTGGTGAGACAGAGGATTGAAAATAGAGTGTGCCTGGTGAAAGTCTGATAGCTGCCTACCTCTGTCAGTTGGGGAGAGGTAACAGATAAATGCATTCTCACCTTTAAGTTAGGGTCCTAAGAAGCCTGCTGCTAGCCTTGGACGTAGCTCTAGCATCTCCAGTATATGAACCACTTGCAAATAACTGGTCAAGAAAAGCCCACAATCTAAAACAAGAAATCAAAAATAAATCAAGGTCTGTGTGTGTGTGTGTGTGTGTGTGTATATATATATGTGTACGTGCGAGTGCACACACAAGCACTTGTCTGTGAATTTTTATAAGAACAAAGAAGAAAAGGAATACGAAAACAAATGCAGGTGAGCACTGACCAAAGAAGTATTTCTGTAGAACAGGTGAAAGTTCAAACTGAATGTTTTGCCATGGAAACTTAGAGTTAATAAAGCAACCCACCTATTAAACAAGAGCACATATATACATGTAGGAGAATACTATTTATCCTTAAAAAGGAAAGAAATTCTGACATATGATACTACATGGATAAACCTTGAAGACACTGTGCTGAACTAAATTAGCCAGTCACAAGAAGACAAATACTGTATGATTCCACTTAATAAATGTGATACCTAGAAGAGTCAAATTAATAGAAATAGACAGTAGAATGCTGATTGCAAGGTGCCAAGGAGGGAGAGAAGAATGCAAGTTATCTATTTAATGGGTACAGAGGTTCAATTGGGGAAGATTTAACGTTCCAGAAGTGGATAGAGGTGACGGTTACGCAACAATGTAAATGTCACTTAAAAGGATTAAAATAGTAAATAGTGTTATGTTATATATATATTTACCATAATTTTAAGAAATCAACGGGTTGGGGTTATGACTCAGCTGTAGAGCACTTGCCTGGTGTGTATGAGGTACTGGGCTTGATTCTCAGCACCGCATATAAATAAATGAATAAAAAAAAAAGGTCTATCAACATCTAAGAAAATGTTTAAAAAAAAAAAAAAAAAAAGAAGTCAAACAAGACCACAAAGCACAGATACAAGACTCAGGAAGATGGAGAGCCATGAAGAGAATGACACATGAGGTAGCAGCCCTCTAGACATGAAGTTATTTTTAAAATAACAGATAAAGGAGGTCAGAGGTAAGGTTTGCTGGTAGAATGTTTGCCTAACATGCTTAAGGCCCAGGGTTTTATTCTCAGCGCTGAATAAACAAACACACAAATAAACAAACAAACAAATAAATAAATAAATAAAAACAAATAGAAATGGAGTGAAAATTTGAAATAATGCAGGGGAGACTAGATACTGATGAGAATACGAAAAGGAACATAAAAGGTAGGACAAAAGTGAGCAAAATGAATGGAATTTAAGGCCGGGGATGTAACTCAGTGTTAAAACACATGCTTAGAGACGGGCGTGGTGGCGCACGCCTGTAATCCAAGTGACTTGGGAGGCTGAGTCAGGAGGATTGTGAGTTCAAAGCCAGCCTCAGCAACTTAGCGAGGCCCTAAGCAACTCAGTGAGACCCTGTCTCTAAATAAAATACAAAATAGGGCTGGGGATGTGGCTCAGTGGCTGAGTGTCCCTGAGTTCAATCGCTGGTTCCAAAAAAAAAAAAAAAAAAACACATGCTTAGTATGTATAAGTTCCTGGGTTCCATCCTCAGCATCACAAATAATATAATAATGATAATGATAATTAGAGATAGTTAAAATATTTAGGGAGAACAGACAAAAGAGATCCAACATACATGAATCCAAAATCCTTGTGTAATGGACCAGAAAAAAAATGTTTGAAATACATTGGTTAAAGAAAATTTTCATTTTGAAAGGCCATGTTGGGTCTCAGGAAAAATTGACACATAGTGGTCATGTGACGTAACCTAATATAATTGTTGGTTATGAACAAAAAGAATTCTTTGAACAATAAGGCAAAATTAATGAGCCATCTGTGAAAGATAAAAGAGACTAGCATCAGACTTCTCTACAGCAATATTCAATTCTAGAAGATAATGGGGAAATGCCTCTAAAATCCTTAAAGAAAGAAAGTATAACCCAAGAAATTTTTATCATCCAACTTGTCATTCAAGTATAAAGACAAAACAACTTTTATATTCATGAACTCCATGAAAATACTGGGCAAATATTTATAATTTATATTACAAAGCACCAACTTTTTTAATCTATAAAGATTCTTAAAAAAAAAAAAACTCTAAAAACAGATCCATAACCCAGAAGATAAATGGACAAAAAAATGCAAACTATGTACATAAAAGGAAATGTCTCTGGGCTGGAGATATAGGTCAGTTGGTAGAGTGCCTGCCTTGCAAGCACAAGGCCCTGGGTTCAATCCCCAGCACCACAAAGAAAAAAAAAAAGGAAATGTCTCTAAAATATATATGAAAACAATCTCATTTATAGGGAGAAATGCAAATTAAAATTAAACTTAAATATCATGGTTAATCCATCAAATTGGGAAAAGATAAAGCTTGGTAACACTGCATTAGTGAGAGTATGTGAAAAAGGTATTTTCATATATTGCTGATAGGAACATAAATTGGCATAACCTCTGTTAGGGGAATTTGGCAACATTTATCAAAATGACCAACATATTGGCTCAAAGAATATGTATTTATAATTATGATAAAATTCCACCTCTAGGACTTTATGCTATATATTACTTATATATGTGCAAAATGACATATATACAATACAAATCTCTGAAGCATTATTTGTAAAAGTAAAAGAATGGAAATAAATGTCCGTCAATGTGGAGCTTATCAAATAAATTATGAGGTAACCATTCAATGGACTACCTTGCTATTGAAGAAAAAAGGCTACTTTTTTTTGCTGATACATAATGAGTTCCAAATATAGTTTAGTCAAAAAAAGAACAGTTGTAGAGTCTATAGACTATTACAATTTGTGTAAAAGGAAAAGAAAATTATATATGCACATTTGCTCATATTGTATTGAAGGATGTGTACAATTTTGGTAGTAATAGTTGCCTCTGAAGGGAACTGTGGGACTGGATAGATTGAAGAGAATTTATTACTCTTTACTATCCAAATTTTGAGACATGTGAGTGCATTACCTATTCATGAATAAACAAATAAGGAAGCAATGTGTGATTCCATTATTTACATGTGATCTCTCTTGTGGGAAATCTGTGAATCCCCTTAGCTAAGAGTGGCTAATGGCAATGTCCCTGTCCTGGCTACTGCTTCTCTTAGCCAAAATTCTGGGCTATCTACTACCATCTTCTGAGTCTTATCTTTTCATATTGCATCAGAATGATGTTTCCTTGCCACAGGCTCTTAAGACTAATGTCACATAATTGTGTGTATACACATGCAAAGACTCAAAACTTCTCACTTGAAACATAAGCCTTTATAAAGCTCTAACTATCTGTTTTTCTTCTTTCTCTTCTTGTTATGTTGTTTTGTCCTCCTAAGTCACTGGAATTACAGGCATGCTCCAATGCACCCAGCCCTGTTTTTATTTGTTTGTTTGTTTTGTTTATTTGTTTGTTTTTTGTGGTGCTGGGGCCTTGTGCTCATGAGGCAGGCACTCTACCAACTGAGCTATATCCCCAGCCCCAGCCCTATTTTTTAATTGCACTGAACTTAAGACAGTTTGCTTCTATTTGTTTTAGGAACTGCCAAATTAGGAATGTTTCCCTTCTCTGGGATAAACTACATTTTAATTATTTTTTAACAATGAGATAAAAACTCAGAACTCTTAAAAAAAGAGAAACTGGCCAAGAGATGATTAATTTACCCTTATAATACTCTATCAAAGTCAATGTCCAAACAATAATTATATTTAACCATATTCTTTTCAATAGTTTGTTTGAAAGTGGAAAAACGTAAATTGTCCAAGTAGTTTGGGGCTCTGAGTTTATGTGGTTTGCTCATGACTGGACATGGACAGCTGAGGGGATATCAGAGATCTATAGGCAATCCTATAGGGTGTTTCTACGATATTGTTCTAGCAAATTGTAGGGGTATCCTGGCTTCCTACTTTTAAACACACACACACACACACACACACACACACACACACACACAATTTGTTCTGAGATAGAGATTTATAGCTTCTTTTTTAAAAGAAGCTTGTTGATGGACCTTTATTTAATTTATATATTTATGTGTGGTGCTGAGAATTGAACCCAGTGCCACTTACCTAGCACGTGCTAGGCAAGTGCTTTATCAATGAGCTACAGTCCCAGCCCATGAGATTTATAGCTTCTTAATGAAATTTACCTACAATCTCCTGATGCCCTATTAAGCTTCCGTCAATGGCAAGGTCCCATTAGATCTGACTAAGCTAAAGCCCGTTTGACATTAAAACACAGGGAAAGGTCTCTACCAAAGTAGATTAGGGAGACATAAATTGAGCAAGCCAAATTTCTAAATAAGGGAACTTTAAGCATGGAATTTGCATGTATTATTCATTCTTTCTTCATGCAAACATGCAGATATTGCTTCATGAGTTTTGGCCTATCATGCTTAAAAACAATGGTTATAATGTTAATACGGTATCCCTCTTTCCATGACTGCAGCCATAGGAATTTCAGGCTCCATTTGGCAATTTTCACGGTAGTTCCCTCCTAACACCCTCCTATATCCTTTCTCTGAAATGTCACTTGAAGCTTTGCTAAGTAGACTGGATTCTTACCATTGTGTGGCAAGTTCTGCTTTGTGCATTCCATGTTTGCTTTTCTGTTTGGCGCTTTCCCCGCTCAGTTTCTGGCTAAAAGAGTAACTTGTGGGTCAAATTTAATTGGTGAATTTCAATTTTTAATTTGATAAAAGCTTAAAATAATGGAATCTATGTTGTTGTCCATATGACAGTATTAAATTTCCTCTTTTTCACTTGGTTGTTGCCATCTAAAGTTTTGTGATTAAATTATTTTAAGACCTCATCTGTTCTGCAATGCAGTCTTCTCTTTGAGTCACATTGTTGTACACCTTGATTTAGTTCCTTTGTCCCTCCATATCCTGTCTGTTTTGTTCATAGAAAATGTACCTATTACCCTTAGAATTGTATTCAGTGAAGGTGAGTGGGTGGTGTTACTCTCATCCCTGGATGCATACATGGGAAAGCCTCATCACTTTTCTGGCAACTCCAAGGTACTAGAAAGACCTGTGTCATTTTAACCATAAATATGATCTCAGTTCAAGAATCAGAATACACATTCATAAATAATCTGAATTCCAAACTTCATGTTAATGACCATAACTGCTTTTGATACTGGGACTGGAACACACATGTTGTATTAATTTCTTGTTACAACTGTAACAAATCACCACAGCTTCCTGTCTTAAAACAGTACAAATTTATTTATTTATTTATTTATTTATTTATTTATTTTTATTTGCTTATTGATTCATTGAGCACAAATGGAGTACAGCTATTGTTTCTCTGGTTGTACACAAAGTAGAATCACACCATCTGTGCATTCATACATAAACAGTACAAATTTATTATCTCACAATTATTTAGGTCAGAAATGCAACAGTAGACTGTTTCCTTGACTTTTATGTCCGATACAGTGAGCCTTCAGTTCTTGGTCTAGAAATCCTTTCTCCATCTTCAAAGCCCAGAACACTGCATCTCTCTGACCCCTTTTCCATTGTCACAGCTCTCTATGTTACCACAGCTGAAAGAGGTTCTCTAATTTCAAGGACTCGTGTGATTAAATTAGACCCACCTTGATAATCCAGGAAAATTCCCCATTTCAAGGTGTGTAAACTAATCACATCTGCAAAATTGCTACAGTACTCAGCCAATTTAGCATCATCTCTTACCTTTGTCTTACCTGAATTTCAGCAATAGCCTTCTATCTGATCTCCATAGTCTTATTTTTACCCACTATACATATTTTCCTCACAGAAAAATCAAAAGCATTTTGAATAATTTAAGTGTAAGATATGTTAAACAATCTAGGATTTCAAATAGTTGTCTAGTACATAGACTTTAATTCTGGAGCTTAAGGAGTGGTTTCAACTGGAGATATAAATTTAGGAAATGCTGCCATATAGATGGTATTTAACAGACATAACCAAAGGAGTGTGTAGAGAAGAGACTGAGAACTGAGTCATGGGACATTTCAACATTTAAAGATTTCAACAAGGAAGGAGTCAGCAAAAATGACTGTCTGTGAAACTGGAGGAAAACTAGGAGCACATGGCTTCCTTGAAGTCAAGTGAAGAAAGTGTTTTAGGAAGAATAGAGTGTCAACAGTGTCAAATGCCACTGAGAAATTAAACAATATGAAGTTTAAATAGGACTGCCAATGAATCTGGCAAAACGGAAATAGGGCTCTCAATAAGAGAAGTTGTAGTGAAAAGGTACATACTGCCTCATTGGAGAGTGTGGGAAATGTGTCATTCAGATCTGCTACAGGGAGCCTAGTTGACTGACAGCCCCGGCTGAAGCTCCTGTAGATCCACCACTAGACCAAGTTTACACTTGTCTAGATTGAACCTGGCTACAGTTAGCACAGGACCCCTCCAACAGGCAACTTTGGCTTAAGGACTCACCAACAACCTCACCAAAACTTTCCAAGAACTATGCTGCAGTCTCAGACTCCTTCTCCCCAGTCCTCTCTCCTGCTCCCTCTCCTCTCTCTGTCATCAGATCTGCATGGTGCTCTAAAGGCTTTCTCCAACTATCCCTATTCCCTCCCTTTGTCTTCCACAGGCATGTTCCCCCAATAAATCTCTTACCCATCTAATTCATCTTTGTGTTTGCTTTTCAGAGTATCCAGACTAACATAGAATAGACTAAGTAAAGAATAAGAGGAGATAAATATTATAAAGAGGAACAAACATGGAGGAACATGGTGTCTAGGTCTGTTGCTAGTTATAGGTTGTCATAGTAGTTGCATAGTTGTATGTTGATCAGATTTATCTGATGAAGAAGGAGAAATTACTGATGCAGGAGACCCAGAGCATAATTCCAGGAACAAAATGCTTGAAGAGAGAAAAGAGAATGGAATACAGTGCACAAAGAGAGAAGTAGGCCAGTTTCCAGCATCTTCTCCTCTGTACCTCCCCATACTCCCTCTAGCTCTTCAAAAGGAAAAAGACACCTTTCAGGATAAATTTTCTTTAACACACATTATTTCACTTGATCCTCACACTACCTTATGAATTAGTAAGCATTAGCATCTTGTGCATAACAGATAAGAAAACTAATGTTCACAGAGTGAATTTCAGGGTTTAAATGATTAGAAAACAGCAGAGCAAAGAGTGAAAACTACAGTCATGTGTTGCACAAAGACAGGGGCACATTTCTGAGAAATTCAGTAAAATTAGACAATTTGATTGTTGTGCAAACACCAGAGAGTACTTACACAAACCTAGATGGTACAGCATACTGCACAGCTGGCTATAGTATCATCTCACTGAATCACCATCATAAATGCAATTGGTCATTGACTAACATGTCATTATGGAGCACATGAATCTATTTCTTCCAATTCCAAGTCCATTATTACTTTCGTTACTCCATCCTGTTTACCCTAAGAAAAGAGAAGAGTTTGGATGAAGGATATAAAGGGGATAAACAAAGGGTAATAACACCAAGGTTGGGTGTCAGTGTGGGGGAAAATTGAAGCTCCTGCTCAGGAGTTTGGGGTTATTCATTAGATATAGCCTCAGGCAAAAATGAAATAGAAAGCCATATGGCCCATCTGATATATCATTCTGAAGCTACTAGTGGACCAATACAAAATTCAGTACAAATCATCTACAATAAGGCCAATGATAAAATAGTCAGACCAGAATAAGGTTTAAACCCTATAATTTCAGCTGCTCTAGAGGCTGAGGCAGGAGAATCAGGAGTTTGAGGCCAGCTTCAGCAACTTAGTGAGACCCTGTCTGGGGAAAATAGTTTAAAGCTTAGAATAGGAGGGAATAGCCAGGAGAATTCCTGCATCTTCACAGCTGTGCTGCAGGCTTCCATCCACCCCCTATAGCTTAAACCCCCAGATGCTCTTCTACTGAGGTACGTCCCTAGCCCTTTCACCATTTTTAATTTTTTAATTTTGAGATAGGTCTCACTAAATTGCAGAGACTGGCTTCTCACTTGCTATCCTCCTGCCCCAGCCTCCTGGGTCAGTGGGGTTATAGGCATGTCTTGTTGGACCTGGCTGCCACAGGCATTTTAATGGTATGCACAGCTTGGGCTGTAGTTTGTAAGGGAATCATTAAGGGAAATGAACGAGCAGGGTGCAGGCATGTTAGAATTCAAGGTTTTAAGGCTTTAAGATTCTTGTCATGGGAGACCATATAGAGGCAGTCAAAGAAGAAAGAGCATGTTGGGGGAAAGGATGGCGTAGGAGGTCTGTGAGAGAAGAAAATGACTACTTCCTCCAGGTACAAGAAGGTACTTGGGATGGGAGAATATTCCCCTTTGGATCTAAGAGAACATATGTAATTGGTCTAATTATGAGGTAGAACTGGTGTCACTTCTACAAATTCCTTTTTCGGGGAAAAATAGAGAAGAGAAGGCTTAAGTAGGACCAAGAATCAGGAAGTAACAGGTTTTATTTTTTCCTTAATTCCTTGATCAAAGAGGTGAAAAACACATCCTTCCTGACTTATTTAAGTATTAACATGCTTAATTTTCATGTTTATATCTCAAACATCCTCTTTCTACAAAAATCATTTGTTAATTCCATTTTAGGAACAGAAACAGCAATAGTTCTCACTGCAGATTACTCAACTTGCTTGTACTTGAAAGCCAGTCAATCAATTCCACCAGCCCATCTCTCCCTCTTTACCTTTCTCCTCTCTCCCCATCCCTTAAAAGCATGCTCTCACCTATGAGTGTTGGCCCTATAGTTTTCTTCATGAACTCTAAGGAATATCAGCCATCAAGGATATATAGAGGAAGGAGAGAGAGACGGACTCTCAAGATCCACCACAAAAGCCATGTTGACCAGAGGAGCTGAACTGTGCAATTAGAAGTCTTCAACTTTAGCTAGATATCCACTGGTGCTCCATCTTTCAGAACCCTGGTCAGGTGACCAAAAGGAAGGAATCAAAGTAAATGGAATATATATGCATGTAGTTATCCTTTAGTTCAGGTTGTTCATTTAAATATTTTCTTTCTCTCAGACCTAGTCTCTGCTATCCAAATGTAACTGAAGTCCCTCTACCCCCTCAGCAGAAACAAACATTTTAGTTACACAGGCAATCCCTACCTTTTGATCCTCTGTACTTTGCTCTTGTAATCATTTTGGGATTCTTCCACTTTAGATTTTGTGTAGTTTATACCCATTGTCTTAATTTGTTCAGTACTAAATCATTTTCCACTCAACCACCTTGTGTTCTGAACTAAACTCCTGCCTAGACCATGAGCTACACAAGGACAAAGCATTTACTTCTATGATCGGTCACAGAGCAGGGTCTCCCAAAACTGCTGGGAAGATGGATAGGTAGAGTGGATGGATAGATGATTTACTCTTTCCTTATCTCTTTTCTCTACCTTTTCATGCTTTACCTCAAATGTTCACTCTTTCAGTAAGCCATTTTTTGTTTCATTTATTTGAATACAAAG
This sequence comes from Glaucomys volans, assembly GCA_020662805.1. Taxonomy (NCBI): domain Eukaryota; kingdom Metazoa; phylum Chordata; class Mammalia; order Rodentia; family Sciuridae; genus Glaucomys; species Glaucomys volans. Next base: position 410,448 of record JAJEJO010000817.1, read on the forward strand.
GACTTTATCTCCTAATGATTATTCTGTCTTTTATTTTTGTTTTGTCAGCTTGTTTTATGATTTCAGAGGTCCTTCTCATTCATCTTTATGTTTACTATTGTTCCTAGCACAGTTTGCACACCATTGATGATTAATAATATTTTTAAAGTATTAAACTAGAATACATGGATTCTCATAATAACCCCTGCAGGTCAATAAGAACTGGTGTTCTTGTTCTCATTTTATTCATTAAGAAATTGATGTTTAGGTGGTTGTGGTCATGCATGCCTGTAGTCCCAGTGGCTGGGAGGCTAAGGCAGGAGGATCACAAGTAGAAAGCCAGCCTTTGCAAGTCCCCCCAAAATTCAGCAAGACCCTGTCTCAAAATAAAAAATAAAAAGGGCTGGGGACGTGGCTAAGTGGTTAACCACCCTTGGGATAAATCCCCAGTACCAGAACAACAAAAACAACAACAACAAAAACCCTGGTGTTTAGAAAAATTAATGACTTGCCCACTATCACCCAGCTGACCAAAGAACTGGCCAGGAGAAGAACACAAAGGGAGGAAAGAAGAGCCAATTTTTACCCGCATCATTTCCTGATTTAGGATGCTTTAAACAGATCTGCTCTTAAACAGCCTTTAAAAAGAATATGCTACATCATAAAAATGAAAAACTGCTGCATTTAGGAAGAGGATAAGGTTTATAGAGATATTTCCTGCTTTGATCTTTCCTTAAGGATGGCATATGTTATATTTTCCTTTTAACCAGTACACATCCATCACCATACCCAGATGTCTTTTGTGTCTAAATCTGTTTTTATGTCTTTGTATTACCATTGCCCACCTAGTCAAGGCCCCCACTTATGTTTATACAATTGCTATAGTCCTTTAATCGCTCTTACCACCATATGGGTCCCTTCACCTTCCGGTCCATTCTCCACAACAATATTGACAAATATTTCTAAAATACCATTGTTTACACCCCCCACCAACAGTCCCATGCCTATTTTTTAAATGGCTGTTCTCTTATTTCAGAATAAAATTAAATTCTTATTGGAGCACAGAACATGCTACTCCAAAATATGACACCTTGGCATGCTGAGTACTGAAGGAGACTGGAAAGACCTCTGAAGCATGGTCTCCTGACCTTCTCCTGGCTTCCTATCTCTCACCCCTTTTTCTCCCCAAACTGAGTCATAGTATTCCTCTTCCCCAGGGCAAATCATATAAACTGGAATTCCTCTTCCCCAAAAGCCAACTATAAAACCTAGAAAAGTCACTCTCATTCCCTCCCTTTTCTCTAGAAAGCCCTCACTGCAGAGGGGTCCTGCCCCACATCTGGAAAAAGGAATGCTACACAGAGAGGCCAAGAAGAATCCGAATAAATAAGCTTTTCTGGGTCCCCCCACCTTTCAGCATTTTACCATTAGGTCATACCTCTTTTGTTCAATCCTATTTCTAACCAGGTGTCTATTCTTTGTTGAACATAGGATGAAAATAGACATTTTTTTCCTCAGTCTTTGAGCATTCATTTCTGAGGTCTCCCATGCTCCATCAGACTTTGATTATTAATATGCTATAATTTCTCTTATTAATCTGTCTTTTGTTATCAGCTGTCAGCCTTGACCCTTATGGTGCATAAGGAAAAGTATCATGCCTTCCTACCTCTACCCTCCTCTCTAAAGCCTGAAATCTAATCTTCGTGTAGCCTTATCATCAACCTTATTTCCAACCTTTTCTTGTAGTATTACTCAAAGTAGTCATCCATTCTTCAAGCTCAGATTCCCAAAATGTAAAAGGTGCAATTCCTTCCTTCATTCTTCTCGTCTTCTTCTCTCTTCACCTTTTGGGCAAATGCTACATTTCTTCAAAAAGAGCTCAAAAATTACCATATACTTCAGCCTTTGGTAATCAATCTTTCCTCCTAATTTCTTATTATTGGTATTGGAGTATCTGAGATCCATGTATTCACTGACCCCAAATAAATCTAAGTATTCTTAAGAAGAAACTATAAATTGACAAATTGAGATAGGAATTTGGGAATAAAGGGAGAGACACTGAGTCTCAAAGGAAGTGCCCATGACCTATTGAAATGCAGGAAACACCCATGAGCCTCTGAAATACAGAAAGTGCTCATGTACAGTTTAAACTCCTGAGCGACCCAGTCCATGCCCTTGGTCTTTGCCTTTGACCATGCCCTCATCTGCGAAAGTAACATGAGGGCAATGTGCACTTCCAGAGAAAACTAGCACAGAAATGCATCACTACATCCTGGCTCTACCTCTAGTCCAGCCCTTAGCAATCCTCCCTCTACGACTATTAATGCCCCACACCAAAGGGTTGCTGTCTGTTCCTCTGGAGATGGCCTGCATTCTCCCTTGAATGGGTATTCCTTGCTTTACCCCAAAGATATCTTTCTCTTGAGAATGCCCCATTTTCCCTTGAATCCGTGTCTACTTTCATAAATAAATCTGTCTATGCCTTTAACTGTTGAGTGCTGAAATTCTTTTGTCATACATGCCAAAAACCCTGCTGGTCCTAAGTCATGTTCCCCCTTCTCTCCGGAAATTCCTGGGACCTTTTCTTCAGAGCATCTCTTCTCCAGTGAGAAAATGTTCATATACAAATTCCTTTTGGTAATTATCTTTTTCTTTTATATATTATTCAAGCCACAAACATCTTTTGTGTCTCTACAATGTACTAGGAAATCTTTACAGGGGAAAATTACAGTTCTGAAGCAAGAACTTCCTTATGCAGCTTTTTTTATCACTTCATCAGTCTATGTTATTTCCAGCTGTACCTAATAAACCTCCAAAAGCAGCAGATTGCCAATACTTCTCCAGAATCAATGAAAGGATCTACAGCAGTGGCTCTTAATCCTGGCTGCATGTTAGTATCATATAGGGAGCTTCAAAAATACACCAATGCATGAATCCTATTCCAAGAAATTCTGACCTAGACTGAGACCTAGCTATGGTTTGTGTCTATATTTGAATAGATTTCATTTTTATAGCGGTTTTAGATTTACAGAAAAACTGAAAGGATAGTACAAAGGGTTTCCATAGACTGCATACTCAGTTCATTATTAACCTCTTTCATTAGTGTAATGCATTGTCATCACTGATAAATTAATAATATGTTATTATTAACTAAAATTCATTATTTTTTCAGATTTTCTTAGTTTTTATGTAACATCATTTTTCTATTCCAGGGTCTTACCAAGGAAACCATATGACATCTAGCTGTTATGTTTCCTAGATTTCTCTTGGCTCTCATAGTTGCTCAGACTTTTCCTTGTTTTTTGATGACCTTAGCAGTTTTGAGAAGTATTGGTCTGATATTTTATAGAATGTCCTTCAACTGGGATTTGTCCAGTGTTTTTGCCATGATTAGATTGTTTTAGAGAGCAAGATCACAGAGATAGAGTGACATTTTTGTTTCAGAGCATATGCTATCAACATGACTCATCGTTGTGTTATACCCATCGAGAACGAGATCATCCAAGCCATTCACGTAAAGTCAAAAGAAGCCTTTATCATAGCTGGTTAGCCATGACCACCCATACACCTGAAAGTGGTGTGGAGGGGAATCGCGCAATAGTTCCTTCATTGTAAGCATTTATAGGGAAAATGACATGTGAGTGGGGTGGGCAGTATAGTCACTGTTTCTAGCCAAAGCAAGCAAGCCACGCTACAGAAGCAGATGTTAGCGATTAGCAGTTAGCTGTCTCTCCCTCCTGATGGTACATTTAGGCCTTTAGGGACTTTCCAGCTTCCTTAGTTTAAAGGTCACCCCTCGGTTTCCGGCAATCATTTGTTCCAGCAATCATTTGTTCCATTTCTGGGACATGGTATTTGAGAATTTTATTTCTTGGGGACTGTAACAGCTACTGATGTTAACTAACCTTGGTCAGCCCACAGAAGTAGTCTGCAGTCAGGTGTCTCCACTGTAAAGTTATTGTCTGCCTTTCCCTTTCCCATACTGTGCTCTTTGAAAGGAAGTCACTATCTATAGCCCATGGGGAGATATGATCCCCATAAATTTTTTAAAATATTCCTCAACCTTGTTCTAGGATCTAGTTAAGCTACTTGGAAAGAGTTTATCATTTTGGGTCTTACTTTCCTTTCATAAGTTTTTATTTTAAAAAATTTAATTGTGGTAAATATACATAACATAGAATGCTACTCTCTTAATCTCTTTTTTTGTGGGGGTTACTGGGGTTTGAACCCACAGTTGCCATATAATTGGGCTACATCCCCAGGCTGTTTTGTTTTTGTGGTGCTGGGGATTGAACCCAGGGCCTTGTGCTTGCAAGGCAGGCACTCTACCAACTAAGCTATATCCCCAGTCCTGTCTTAATTTATATTTTGAGACAGGGTCTCATGAGCTAAATTGCTGAGGCTGGCCTCAAACTTGTGATCCACCTGCCTCAGCTTCCTCAGTTGCTGGGATTGCGGGCGTGATCCACAGTGCCAGCATCTTAACCATTGTTAGGCATGAAGGTCAGTAGTATTAAGTACAGTTAGTTTGCCTTGCAACCAATTTCCAGAACTTTTTTCTCTTGAAACACTGAAACTCTATGCTCATCAAACAAGTCCCCAGTGCCTCACCTGTGCAGGGAAGCGCTCCACTGCTGAGCCACACCCCGGCCCCCCAACTATCTTTAAATGAAGTAAAATATACATTCCTCCTCCCTCCAGCCACTTTTTTTTAAAATCTCCTCTTGTCTTTCATGATTATATGTTCACCATCCTTGAAAAATTCTGATGTGTAGGTTAGTACATCCATCCTCACCTCTAGCCCCAGGTACCACTGAGGCTTAGAAATACTTGTTGACTGTACTGTTCTACAGATGGTGGCATTCTCTGATATTTTTGAAGCAAGTTTTCCTAAAATTTTCAGTGGAGCAATTAACTGTGTGCCTGTTGCCTTTTTGTTCAAGTTTCTGGTGTTACTAAGATCTCTCTTTCTTGGTGTCCACAACAGTGAGGGACTCAAACTCTGTATTCCAACTGGCTTTCTGGGTCTTGTCCCTTATTTCACAGGATTTAGCCTCTTTTTTCAAAATAGTTTCTCAAATGACCTAGATTTGAATCTGTATAGAAACCCTCGCCTGCCTAAAGAGATGAATACACTTTTTTTTCTTTTCTTTTTTCTTTCTTTCTTTTTTTTTTTTTTTTTTTTAGCAATAGTCATTCTACATTATTGGTTGCCCACAGTGTCAAGTGGCCACTGTGAACTAAAGAAATGTATATGGCCTGAACATTTTAGGAAATTTTCCATTGGGGTAATTAATTCATTGTTAAGTTTTTCAGTTGCTGAAATCTTTTTTTCCCCCCAGTACTGGAGATTGACCCAGAGTCATGTGTTGCTTGAATTGGAATGGAGAGGCAGAGATAATACAATGCTAGACTGCCTTTTTTTTTTTTCAGTACCGGGGTTAAACCCAGGCAAGCCCTCTACCAATGAGCTACATCCTCAACCCTTTTTGTTTTGTTTTGAGACAGTGTCTCACTAAATTGCCAAAGCTTGCAACCTTCCTACCTTAGCAGCTTGATAGAGAAAAGAAAATGGGGGAAAAATCACTTGAAGTCTGTTTTAGTCAGTTTTTTTGCTGCCATGACCAAAAGACCTGACAAGAACAATTTTACAGGAGGAAAAGTTTATTTTGGGGATCACAGTTTCAGAAGGCTCAATCCATAGACTGCCTACTTCATTCCTTGGGGCCTCAGATGAGGCAGAACAGTATGGTGGAGGAGTGTGGCAGAGGAAAGCAGCTGGGAGCACGACACTAAAAAGTAGAGAGAGAGTAAACTCAACTCTCAAAATATATACTTCAAAGGGATGTCCTCAACCACCCACCTCCTCCAGCCATACCCTGCCTACCTACAGCCGCCCCCTACCTGCCTACAGTCACCACTCAGTGATTATTAGTATCCCTATCAGGGGATTAATATATTGATTAAGTTAAGAGCCATAATCCAATCATTTTGCCTCTAAACTTTCTTGGATTGTCTCACACACCAAGTTTTGGGGGACACTTCTTATCTAAACCATAACAAAGTCTGAAGACATTCTGTAGCTGAAGCTCTGCCTAGTTCTGTGACTCTCATTAGCTCTGTATTAAGGATATAAACTTAGTATCTATGTCCTCAGTTTCTTTTTGGGTTATGTGGAATTAATACCTAACCTAACTTGTAAATTTTCTTGGGTAAATGAAATAAGCCTCAGTACACAATGCTTAGCACATAATAAGTGCTCAGTGAACATTTATTTCCTTCATTTTCTGCCTAATTTAGATTTTAAAGTATTTACTGCTATTACTGTTAATACAGCTTAAGTTAATGAACACCCACATATTTCATTGCAGTATTTTTCATGGTATTAAAGTCTATGACACAGAAGGCAAAATTATATTACATTTGCATTTGGGAGAATACATTCACAATCAGGAAATTAACAGGTACTTTGGGTTCTCAAGATAGTCTGATTTTTTCATGTAGCCAATATTTATTGAGCCCCTGCATTGTCGGGGTATTCCAGGTACCCCCGGCTCTATGCTAAGATGGCAGCTGGCAGGTTGGCAATGCGGTTTTGTGTTGTAGTAAACAAGTCGCGCTCACCACGGAAGTAGATACTTGATTGGCTTGAGCATCCACCCGACCTGATGACGCAGAGCACGTATATAAGGACTAGGCAGGGGGGTAATGAAGAAGAACACCAAGAGAACGCCAAGAGAACGCCTTGAGAATGCCATGGAGAATGCCATGGAGAACGCCATGGAGAACGCCATGAAGAACGCTGAGAGAACGCCATGAGGAACGCCAGGGAGAACGCCATGAGGGAGAACGCCATGAGGGAGAACGCCATGAGAGAGAACGCCATGAGGGAGAATGCCATGAGGGAGAACGCCATGAGGGACACCATGAGAACGCCAGGGAGAACGCCAAGAGAACACCATGAGAAGAACGCCAGGGAGAACGCAGAGAGAATGCCATGAGGACGCCAGGGAGAACGCCATAAGAATGCCATGAGAGAACGCCATGAGAACGCCATGAGGGACGCCATTAACAGCAGCTGTGTAACATGTGTTAGGCGCTAGAATAAAGTGTGTTAAAAGCAACAACCTTGTGTCGCGTCTTTCCGCGGGCGGAAAGACAGCGATACTGCATGGGTCTGTGACTGTGCAAAGAGATACAAAAGTAAATACAACTCACTCCTGCTCTCTGCGAGTTCAAAGTCAAGTATCAAAGATAATCATTACGTAGGTCATCAAAAGGGCTTACAATAAGTACTAGCAACTTGTATGGGAGCACAAAATAATATGTAATCAGCTGAATTTGCAAAGGTAAGAAAAAGTTTTACAAGGAAACATACCTTTAGATGAGTTTTAAAGTACTAGTTGTAGTTCACTATTACACAAGGTGGAAAAATAATATATCAGAGAGGAGAAGTAGTGTGTAAAGATATAAAGAAGCAAAGGATTACATTGGGTTGCATTTAACTGAAAATACCAATAATAGGGGTTTAAACAAAGTTGAGGCTTATTTTTGTCCTGTACTAAATCTAGAGGTAGGCATTACTGGCTTTGGTTTCGTAGCTCAGGGATGCCAGGTCCTAGACCTCTGGGATTCTTTTGACATATCCCTTAGGGTCTCAAGATGGTTATTTCAGTTCCAGTCTTCAAGTTCTAACTTCAAGCAGAAAGAAGAAAGTTCCAGCACCCGTATCAGGGATATGAAACTTTCTTAGAAATTCCAAGCAAAATTCTATTTCAATTTCTTTGGTCAGGACGGCATCATATAACCACACCTATCTCCAGAGGCAACTGTGAAATAAAAGCTTTCAGTTCTTTGTTTACTTTCTCCTTTTTAAACTAATCACAAAATTACTTTCAACAAAGTAAAAGTTCTGTTATAAAGAAAAAGGGGGAGAATATATTTGGTGCAGGCAACTAAGTTCGTTAATGCATATTTAAGGGGTTACAAATGGTGTAGCTGGATAAGGAATTACAGAGAGGATTGTTGAGGCAGGGGAATGCTCAAGATACAAACAGAACTGAGCCAAGGAAAAAATCTAAGTGTTTATCTGTGCATCATTTTTTATGAGAAAATATATTAAGAATTTCATGATGGAATATCAGAAATATTTGCCTGATTGCAGCCATGACAGTAGGAAAAGAAAGCTCCTTGTTTCTATTACATTTCGGCCAATTGATCAGAAACCTTCCAAGTCTCAAAAATGTAGCCAAGCCCAGGGTTCCAGAAGGAAATGCACTGTTTTGCATAGGCTACACAAGACCAATTTTTATCCCATGTCTTATTTGTGATGAAAGTCACCATCAATGTGTCTTATTTTTACTTCTTTTCTTTTTTTTCCCCTTTCTTCCACTCTTTTTTGCTTTGAATTTATACCATATACATTGTTATAGCTTAGGATCTGTGTTAATATGGAAATCATTGGAATATGAGAACTGTAATCTAATCAATCCATTAGATTACACTTGGTTGAATGCACTAACTGGGTGGTAACTATAGGCAGGTGTGGCAAGCCTGAAGGGAGTGGGTCACTGGGTGCATGCCCTAGAAGAGTTCATCTTTCCAGCAGCCCCTTCCCCTTTCTCTCTCTGCTTCCCGTCCCCCACATCCTGAGTTACCCTGTGCCATGCCCTTCCTCCATGATATGCTGCTTCACATTGGGCCCAGAACAATGGAGTCCACCAACCATGGACTAAATCACTGAAACCATGAGCCAAAATAAATTTTCCTTCCTCTAAGTTGTTCCTGTCAGGCATTTTGGTCACAGTGAAGCAAAGTGTCCCAGTGACTCCATTTCTCCTCCCTCTTGAAATGTATTTTAAATGAGATTCCACACCCCTATCTGAAAGCCACATGAAGTCATTTCTAGGCTCCAGGTTTCTGAGACAATAATGCTTTTATATTTTTCAAGTTTTTGCCATTCTGTCATGTTCCTTTTTCATTCTTTTTTAAATTATCTTATTAAAATGATATATAAAAAGTTTTAACATCAAGGGCTGGGGATATAGCTCAGTTGGTAGAGTGCCTGCTTCGCATGCACAAGACCCTGGGTTCAATCCCCAGCAACACAAAAAAAAAAAAAAAAAAGGTTTTAACGGTTTTAACATTAAATAGTACTATACAACTTAGGAAGAGTAGCATCAGTCCTCAGCTCCATCTCTCCTCATCTTTGGTTTTCATTCCCCAAGGTCAGATACTCAAAACTGACTTACTTCTCCTGAAAATATGTCTAACTAAAATGCCTTTGTAATTATTTCTAGATTTTAAGCTACAGACATTGAAAAATTTGTTCTATAAAGTAAAGCAAGAATTTAGAACTCATGAACTCTTCCTCCAATGCATAAATTTTACCTCACTTGGAGTTATATGATGATTTTTATCAAATCATTTACTGTTTACATCAAAACCACAATGTGAATGATTTAATGATGCCAAACTATACACTTAAAAAATGCTTAAAATGGCAAATCTTATGTATATTTTACTACAAATGTTTTTGGTTTGTTTTGCCACAATTTTAAAACAAAAGTGACCAAAAAAAATTATAACACTATTCACAAGCATTTTAATGCCCTGCACTAAATTTCAATTCTAGTACAACTTTTTTCTGGAGTCAGTAATCATCTTGGTCCTTGTTTTTGTCTTCATATTGGCTTAGTTTTTATGGAACTGATCCCAAACCTTCCAATAAAGCTATAAAATCTCAGTCAATATAATCCAAAAACATCATTTCCTTTTTTCATTTTGACAACACCACTTTTGACATCCTCCATAGTTTTGGTCCACTGAAGTAAAATTTTCACTCTGATCTTACTTTACTTCTGTCCTATGTTGGATCTCTTGCTTCCTGAATTCCTATATTTTTTCCTTGCTTTAATTTTTTTAAAAATGTGTTTAGTTGTGATGGACACAATACCTTTATATTATTTATCTTGATATGGTGCTGAGGATTGAACCCAGTGCCTCATATGTGCTAGGCAAGCGCTCTACCACCGAGCTACAACCCCAGCCCTTCTTGTTTCAGTTCTTCATTGATGAACTTTCTAAAACATTTGAAGAACTTTCTAAAACATTTGAAGAACTGTCTAAAAACCCTACATGGAAAGTAAATTTCTTATGTTCATGAACCACATGGGGCTCAGAAAAGTGATACCCCCCAAAGTATAATGCTTTGATAAACTGAGTACTTTGAATTTTAAAAAGCCATCTCAGAACGAAGGTGTCTGATTTTCTCTTGCCCCTTCGCCTCTCCAATGCACAAAAGAGGGAGGGATTTTCTCTGATATTCCTTTTTTTTTTTTTTTTTGGGGGGGGGGGGGATTGGGGATTTAAGCCAGGAGCACTCTGCCACTGAGCCACTTTCCCTGCCCTTTTTATTTTAATTTTATTTTGAGACAGGGTCTTGCAAAGTTGCTTAGGGCATCACTAAATTGCACAAGCTGGCTTTGAACTTGCAGTCCTCCTGCCTCAGCCTCCCAGGTGGCTGGGATTACAGGCGTGCAACCAGGTGCCCAGCTCTCTGATATTCCTGTATCTGACTAAGGGAAGATTTTACAAGAATGTAATTTTCTTGAGCCCTCCCCCTCTCCATAATCTTATTTAACAGGGAAGACTAACTCATAGGAAAGAAGACTAGAATTGACACCATGCCCAGAGCCCAGACAAACTTTGTCCCATGCAATATTTGTTCTTCAGGCCCATGCATCCCCCTTAAAATTATTTACTCCTCTTCCCCTCAAGAAAACCTTTTCTCTTATTTCTTTCTATAACTCAAAATGCTTTTTAAGGTTCAACCATCCAGCACCTCTTTGAGTCCCACATTTTGTGTGACTCCTGTGTGTGTGCACATAAATAAGTTTGTATGCCTTTTGTCCTATTAATCTGTGTATTATTAGATCATTTCAAGCAAACTCAATTTTAACAACTGCAAGGGCAGAGAGGAAGCTTCTTTCACCTAACAATCAAAGATATCTTTAGTCTTCCCTCACTTTATTGGTAGTGTGATTAAGTATAGTAGTACAAGATGTAAATAACTTTCCCTCAGAATTTTGAAGACTGTATTCTATGTTTATTAAGCTTCCAGGGTGACTGTTGACACATCTGCCTTATGATTCTTAAAACTTTGTATGTTACATGGTGTGTGTGTGTGTGTGTGTGTTCTTGTCTTCCTCAGATTCCTTCTTTATGTTTGGAATCTGAAATTTCACAATGGTATGCCTTGGTATGGGTCATGTTTTTCATTTAGTGTGCTCATCATGATGAGATATTGGGGTTGAACCCAGGAGCGAGTGCTTGCTTTACCACTGAACTCCATCGCTACCCCACCCCATTTTTTTTTTTTTTTTTTTTTTTGAGACAGAGTCTTGCTAAGCTGCTGAGGCTGGTCAAACTTGTGATCCTGTGCCTCAGTCTCCTGAATCACTGGGATTACAGGTGTACACACCATCACACACTGCAATGTTCTTTATGCTTCTCCCTACAGTTCTGGAAAAATTTGTTTTTTCTGTGATAATTTCTTTCCTGTATTTTATTTTGAGATATCGGCTCTCTCAAATGATAATCTTCTCTTTTCTTTCCTCTTTTCTATGTCTTGCTTTTATGTATTATTTTGGGGGGACAAAAAGTTGAAACTTTATCTTCCATCTCTTCTGTTGAGTTTTTCCATAGCTGTTATTATCCATGCAGGTTTATTTTGATTTGTAGAAGGAAATTCCTTTTCATGCTGAAGTTATTAAATTTTGGTGGAAGTAGAGTACTGGAAATTGAAGCCAGGGGTGCTTTACCACTGAACTACATCTCCAGTCCTTTTTATTTTGAGACAGTCTTGCTAAGTTGCTTAGGGGCTCAAAAAGTTGCTGAGACTGGCCTTGAACCTGTAATCCTCCTACCTCAGTTTCCCAAGTTGCTGGATTACAGGCATGTGCCACTATGCCCAGCACTAGAAGTTATCATTTTTTTATTTAAACTCTTTTTCTCCAAGTATTGTTTGTGGGGTTTTTTCTGAGTTATTTTTCATTTGTTTGTTTTGGTCCCTACTTTGTATTTGTCAGGCATTCCTCAAATGTCTGATAATTCTGTCTTTTCATATTTACCAAGTTACTAAAAACTGATTTGATTAGTGCCTGTATCATTCCTAAAGGCAGGAGGGCAGTAAAACACCATGTCCCTGAAAGCCTCCTTTCTGCTCCCAAGACCTAGCCAAGTTAACAGAACAAGAGCAATTTGCAACCAGAAAGTCTGGATGCATATTATCTAGCAGGACACTGGCTTTCTCTTATGCATACGGGGAACCAGGACAAGTTAGTGTTATCTGTAGAAAACTACTTTCTTGCACGTTTTCTAATACAGTTGCTCCTTGGAATGTTGGTCATGCAGGCAAACTAAGCAAGCTAATGCAGATGGTGTCACTGCTTCTGCAACCTAACAAATAAAACCCCTCTCTGAGTGGGAATGGGAGTGGAACTGAGGACACCATGGAGAAGACATGTGTCACTCATGCAGCCAGTCACCACTGAATGAAGCACTGGGAGGGAGAGAGGCACTTGCTTGGCAAAGCACCGTGAAGGATGGAGGTACTGTCAACCTGTCACCATGTAACTCCTCTTGGAGCAGTCTCTAATCTCTTGTAAACTTTCCTCAATAAACCATATGACCATGTTGTCACTGGGCACTTTCTTTGGTCTATCTCCAACCTACCCACTGCCACAAGCATACTGTGGACAAGACAGTGCCTAAGTGAAGCTTGCTAACTGATGAGTCCTTTGTTGTAGAAGAAATAGGATCCAGTATCTTATTGCTAGTACTTTTTTTAGACAGATCAGTTTCACTAAAGAAGAATCCTCTATTCTCTTATTTAGGGGATATAGACGTGACCACCAGCTTAGTACATTGATATATGTGTGTATGTATACACATTCACATACATATACACATTCATATTCATATATATATATACACTTTTTTCCAAAGATGAGATTGTACATAATGCCTTCTAAAATTTGTTTTTCATCTAACACTGTATCTAAAACACCTTCTCATGTCTATGCATAGGAATATTAAATGACTGCCTAGAATTTCATATTATATATTAGTCATAATTTACTTAGTTTCTAATAGATGGACATTTAGGTATTTTTTCCTAAAATGATGCCACAATTATGTCTATATCTTTTGTACTTGTGCAAACTACTAGAATTGGATCAAAAGTTATGCATATTTTAAATTTTTATCAATATCACCTAATTACTAAGAAGTTTGTACCAATTCATAGTACTACCAATGATGTGTAAGAGTGCTTGCTTATCTATATTCTTGACAATTCTAGGCTTCGTGTTTTCAACTTTGCCATTTTGACAGGATATTTTAAAAATATACTTAGTTCTAGCTATGAAATACATTCATCAGTGAGGTTGAACAACTTGCATTATTTTTATTATGTTTGCATTTATTTTAATATGAACTTTTTCTCTGAATTTTTTGCCCATTTTTCTATTGGGTAGTTTTTCTCTTATTGATTTGTTCAGTTTTTCTATAAATTAAAGAAATTAATCTTTTGCCCATTTTTTTTCCTGGTGTTTTCTTTTAACATTCTTCACTTTTATTTCTTCCTAATGGAAATTTAAATACATTTTTACTTTATGGCTTGGGTCTTACATGATACTTAGGCCTTCCTTACTCCATGATAAAAAAAATATTCACTATGTATTCAGAGCAAATACTATGGTTTCAGTAATCCTAACTACTTCAACCACATTTCATTTCATTTTTTTGGTTTCATTTTTGTTACCTTACTCTTAAATCTTGCCTGCCATTTGACATGTGCATTAAAGTGCCAGTGCCCACAATTAGCGTGCTACTTTAATGGTGTGACCGATTCTAAGTTTAGCAGAGGGATACTTTCCTAACTCTTGGATGTCATAGACCTATTAATATATTTAACTATCACTGTTAGCTTTATAAACCACTTGCTTTATACTGCTGACTCATACTCGGCTGGTGGTCCCAGGCTATCAAATTCACAAAACTAGAAATAATGTCTAGTATGTTGGATGACAGAAGAAGACTTAAAAAGATCCTGGGATTTTGGAACATTAGGCCAAAAGGTGAAAATAAGCAAAAACATTTTTTAAAAAAGTTTTGCATTTATGTGTACCAAAAAAAAGAGTACAAAATAGATTATTTCACTTCACATAGAAACACTAACACATTTTAAATCATTGTAAATGTAAAATTAATATTATAACAATGTGAAATTGCTGCCAAAAAATTTAATTCACTTTTCTGACTGGAAAAAAAAAAAATTAATGGCTGTCTGTTCACAGCCTCTCCCCTCCCTCCATCAGCCAAGGAGAGTTCTTTCCTGGCAAGGTCAGTTCCTTGGCCTCATGACGAGATTAGTGGATTGGGTAAGAGGTAAAAGGATCGATTAATCCCTTGGAAAAGTGGGAGAGTTGCACAAGGAAAAAGACAGATCCTGAAGATGAAGAGGAGATACTGAGAAAGGTAAAAGCCAAAAGACCTGGCTAAAAGAGTGAATTCGGGAAGTTTATAAAGAGAAAGAGCTGACTGGGGATGTCATCAGAGTGCCTGCCTAGCAAGTGTGAGGCCCTGCGTTCAATCCACAGACTTGCAAACAAAAACAGAAACAACAACAACAACAACAAAAACAAACAAACAAAAAAAGCCCCAAGAGACAGAATTAGATTTGTTGTTGTGTTCTAGTAAGGTGGGCTTTTTATTGATTTTTCAACAACTTTATTGGCATGAAATCATAATTAACACAAAATTATTATATCTCTATAAGTAGATGAACCCATAATAAAATTAAAACATGAGAAATTTGAAGCCCTTAAAATTTTAAAAAAAAAAGGTCTTATGTTATTAAAATCAAGACATGAATTGGAGAAGAAGTTTGAGAGGGAGCAACGTTTTGGCAAGTCTAGTTTCTATTTTTTCCCCCACTTTTTTAAATTGGTGCATTATAGTTGCACAAACTGATGGGATTTGCTGTTACATGCTCATACATGCACACAATACCCTAAGTCACAATATAATCTGACCAATATTATTCCCCTATGCTTTCCTCCTCCCTCCTCACCTCCCACGCGTTAGTCTCTTTCATCTACTAATCTTCCCTGGATTCTCATGAAATCTGCCCTCATCTTTCTTTTCCTTTTCCTTGATAGCTTCCAAATGTGAGAGAAAACATAGGATCCTTAACCTTCTGAGTTTGACTTATTTTGCTTAGCATAATGGTCTCTATTTCCATCTATTTTCCTGAAAATGACATAATTTCATGTTTCTTTGTGGCTGAAAAAAATTCCATTGTATGTGTGTGTGTGTGTGTGTGTGTGTGTGTGTGTGTGTACATACTGCATTTTCCTTATGTATTCATCTGCTGATGGACACCTAAATTGGTTCCATAATTTGGCTATGTGAATTGTGCTGCTGTGAACCTAGACATGCATGTATCATTGCAGTGTGATGACTTTGATTCTTCAGGATAAATACTGAGAAGTGGTATAGCTGGGTTATATGGTGGTTCCCTGCCTAGCCTTTTGAAGAAACTTCATATTGATTTCCATAGTGGTTGTATTAATTTACAATCCCGCAAACAGTATAATACTGTTCTTTTTTCTCCACACTCTCTCCAGCATTTATTATTATTTGTATTTTTGATGACTGCCTTTCTGACAGGTTGTGAGGTGAAATCTCACTGTAAGTTTTGATTTGTATTTTCCTAATTGCTAACAGTGTTGAACATTTTTTCATATATTTGTTGGCCATTTTTATTTCTTCTTTTGAGAAGTGTCTGTTTAATTCATGTGGCCATTTATTAATTGGGTTATTTAATTTTTTGGTGTAAAGTTTTTTGAGCTCTTTATATGTTCAAGATATTAATCCTATGTCAAAAGGGAAGCTAGCAAAGATTTTCTCCCATTCTGCAGTTCTTCTCCTTATGTTCATAATTGTTTCGTTTGAATACAGAAGCTTTTTAATTTGATGCCATCCCCATTGTTAACTTCTTGGCATTATTTCCTATTGAGAAAGTCATTGGCTGTGCCTAAAAGCTGGAATGTTGATCATATGTTTTCTGATATAGCCTTTGTTTGTTGCATAGTTTCTGATCTAATTCCTATGTCTTTGATCCATTTTGAGTTGATTTTTGTGCATAGTGAGAGATAAGGGCCTCGTTTCATTCTTCTACATATGGATAACTAGTTTTCCCAGCACCATTTGTTAAAAAGGCTCCAATGTATGTTTGTTTTTCTGTTTATATGTAAAACTATGATTTTGTAAAAGGTGGAACAGGCAGAAAGTTTTGATGAGAGAGATTTATGTGCATTGATATAGCTAGTATATCTTTATTTCAGTCTTTTTTAATTTAGGTATTATTTTTATTTATTGATTCTTTTTCATTATACATGACGGTAGAACCCATTTTGATATAATTATACAGCATGGAAGATATCTTTTTTTTTTCACAATGTAGATTCACACGATTCATATAATCTTACATATACATAGAGTTATATTGTCTGTCTTGGGCTTCCAATGTATGTTTTTGGCACATTAGTCAAGGGTCAGATGACTGTAGATGTGTGAGTTGGTCTCTGTGTCTTTTGTTCTGTACCATAGGTCTATGTGTCTGTTTTATGCCAAGACCATGCAGTTTTTCTTACTATAACTCTGTAGTATAATTTGAAGTCAGATATGTGATGCCTCCAGCATTACTTTTTTGGCTTAGATTTGCTTTGGTCATTCTGGGTCTTTTATTCTTCCAAATGAATTTTGGCTGTTTGTTCTAGTTCTGTAAAGAATTTCATTGGTGTTTTGATGGGGATTTCAATGACTCTGTATTGCCTTTGGTAGTATGGCCATTTTAACAATAGTAATTCTGCCTATCCATGAACATGGGAGGTCTTTCCATCTTCTGAGATCTTCTTCGATTTCTTTCTTCAGTGTTCTATAGTTTTCATTGTAGAGGTCTTTCACCTCCTTTGTTAGATTTATTCCTAGATTTTTGCTTGTGGCGGGGGTGCTTTGTTTTGTTTTGAGGCTATTGTGAATGGAATTGTTTTCATGATTTCTTTCTCAGCAGATTCATTGTTGGTAAATAGGAAAGCTATTGATTTTTGTATGTTGATTTTGTAACCTGCTACTTTGCCAAATTTGTTTATTAGCTCTAGCAGTTTTTGGTGGAATTTTTTGGATCTTCTAGGTATGGGATCATGTCATCTACAAACAGTGGTAATTTGACTTCTTCCTTTCCTATCTTTTCCCTTTTATTTTTTTCTCTTGAAAAATTGCACTGGCTAAAATTTCTAGCACTATATTAAATAAGAGTGGTGAGAGTGGACATCCTTGTCTTGTCCCAGATTTTAAAGGAAATGCTTTCAGTTTTTCTCCATTTACTATGAGGTTGGATTTGGGGTTTTCATAGTTAGCCTTTATGGTGTTGAGGTAGGTTCCTTCTATCCCTAGTTTATTCAGTGTTTTTATCATGAATTGGTTTTGATTTTATCAAAGTTTTTCTCTGCATTTATTGAGATGACTAGGTAATTTTTTCTTTGATTCTGTTTATGTGATGAACTACATTTATTGACTCAAGTATATTAAACCATCCTTGCATCTCTGGAATAAAACCAACTTAGTCATGCTCTACAATCTTCTTAATATGCTGTTGAACTTGATTTGCTAATAATTTTTTTAAGTATTTTTGCATCTAAATTCATCAGGAACATTAGTCTATAGTTTTCTGTCCTGGATGTATCCTTATCTGGTTTTGGTATGAGTACAATACTGGCTTCATAAAATTAATTTGAAAGTGTTTCATCCCTTTCTATTTCATGGAATAGTTTGAGAAGTATTTGCATTGGTTCTTCTTTAAAGGTTCAGTAGAATTCTGCTGAGAATCCATCTGGTCCTGGGCTTTTCTTTGTTGGAAGGCTTTTTCTTTCTGCTTCTTTTTTTGCTAGTTATTGGTCTGTTCAGGTTTTCTGTGTCCTCTTTATTCAGTTTTGACAGATCATATTTGTCTAGAAATGAATCCATTTCTTCTAGGTTTTCCAATTCATTGGCAGATAAAGTTTCAGAATAGTCCCTAATGATCCACTGGATTTCTGTAATGAGTGGTGAGTCTCCTTTTTCATCTCTAACTTTATTAATTTTGTTTTTCTTTTTCTTTTGGATAGTTTCACTAAGGGCTTATCAATCTTGTTCACCTTCTCAAAGAACCAACTCTTTGTTTCATCGATCCTTTGTATTTTTTTGTTGTTGTTGTTGTTGTTCTCAAGTCCATTGCTTTCTGCTCTGATGTGAATTATTTCCTCCCTTATGCTGTTTTGCAATTGGTTTGTCCTTCCTTTTCAAGGGTCTTGGGATGTATCATCAGGTTATTTATTTGGGATATTTCTTATTTTCTTATGTAGGCACTCATAGCTATAAACTGCTCTAAGAACTGCTTTCATAGTTTCCTAGTGGTTCTGATATGTTGTACTACTATTCTCATTTGTGTCTAAGAATGTTTAAATTTCTCCCTGGATTTTTTCTATCACCCATTCATCATGTGAAAGTATATTGTTAAATCTCTATGTCTTTATGTAGTTTCTGTAAGGCTTTGTTCATTTCTAATTTCATTTCATTACGAACTGATAAAATGCAAGGAATTATATCAGTTTTTGTTTTTTTTTGTTTGTTTGTTTTTTGTATTTGCCAAGAATTGCTTTGTGGCCTACCAGTAGGCTTTTTAGATGAGTAGAGTTTTTTTAAGGAAGTGTTGTCATGTGTTAGGAATATTGCCTCACTTGTATGTGTTGTAAGAGACTTAAGTAAATTAAAAATTTTTTCCAATTATTTTTCAATATCTGAAATGTGTCTTTGGATTGAACTTTCATCTGAGAAGCAGCCACAGACTATCTTTACTATATGCAGTTTATAAAATCTTAAATTGCATCAGCAGAACTGTGGAGTCACCATATTATTATCTTCAACTCTGGGTGCCACGTTTTTACAAGATAGTTTGGTAGGACCACCAGGATGAAATATTACAGACAGGGTAGCTTAAATACAAGAAGTTCATTTTTTCCTAATTCTGAAAGCTAGATGTCAGAAATCAAGGTGTCTGCACCGTTGACTTCTTCAGAAGCCTCTCGGTTTCTGTGTTGAAGCCTGTGTCTTCACCTGATTCTCTTTCTCTGTGTGTCTGTCTCCTCTTTTTATAAAGACACTTGTCATTTTGGATTTAGACCCAACATACCAACATCTTTTTAAAATACCTTTTTAAAGATCCTCTGTCTAATTAAGGTCACATTCTGAGGCACTTAGGGGTTCAACATATGAATTTGGTAGGGGAACACAATTCAGCCCATAACACAAATTCACTCTTAATTCTCATATTTAGATCCCCTTCAATTTTATTGCTGACCTTTCAGGATTCTGACCCAGGTTCTTGTAGCCTGTAAACAGTCAGAATACACTCAGTGTCTTCACTAAATGATTGTTAAAAGTAGTAAATTAACCTGGTTGTTGTACATTATTTCTATTCCCCCCCCCATAGTATTTGGAGAATCAGGCACAGTAGTGTGCACCTGTATTCCAAGCTACTTGGGATACTGTGGCAGGGGAATCACTTACGCCTATAAGTTTGGGACCAGGTTGGACAACATAGTGAGACTTCATCTCAAAGAAAAATAAGAAGAAAGAAACAGGGGGAAAGAAAATAAGTAAGAATTTACTAATTTGTTACTTACATGAAAATGGTAATATATAACTTGGTCCTTTGGAGATACATATATGAGTATGAAGAGAAACAATGACCTTTTCTACAAAATGAGGTTTCTGGACCAGATAGTCTCTAAGGTTTCTTTCAGTTGTAAAATCTGACTTGACAATAAAAATATAATATTTTTTTTTTTTTTTTTTTTTTTTTTTTGCGGTGCCAGGGATTGAACCCAGGGCCTTGTGCTTACAAGGTAAGCACTCTACCAACTGAGCTATATCCCCAGCCCTAAAAATATAATATTTCATTAAAGATGACTTTAAAATATTGGATATGTGTTTCTAATAATGTATTACAAATAATGGGCATACAGAAAAAGCAGAGCAACTCTAGAAGGTTTTCCTCAAATTTGAATGGATGACATAAAATATCCTGGAGGAAAGTCCTTCAGGTCTGATTGCTAACCTAGAGCTTAGACTTAAGAGTCAAGGTAACTCATCCCGATGGCAGTGCAGATTCCCAGCTTCATATTGTTTCAATAACCTGCACTTTCTGTCATCATTATATATGCTCCAAAACTGAATGAGGAGACTCAACCATATACCCAAGTACCCTGCTGTCCATTTTATATCTTTGCACAGCTATATGAAAAAAAATACATTACATTTCCCATTTCCTTAACTTTATGTTTTATTTTATAGTTTGTTGCAGAAATAATAACATTTGATTAGCATTATCTGATTGTCCAGTAAGGTAGAGATGAATGGATAATAAACTTCTGCAGTACAAAGATAAATATTTGAGTTTTACAGTGTTTTACATGTTATATTTATTCATATTTCCCAAACTCATGTGAAAATCTACTCATACACTTTTCACAAGCCAGTATTAATAGTGGGTCTGCCAATCCCTAAAATTCATTTTTTAAAAATACCTTGTATAAGTCAGTAAATATGGCTCATCTCTTTGAAGGCCGAAGACAAGCTAACATTTACTTTTCTAAAAAAAAAAAAAGGTAAGGAATACCTATCAGGAAAAAGTTGTGGGAATGTAGTAGTAATAATTAGAGGTTGCTTTCTGTGGTAAATTATACTTTGAAATACTTTTATATATTGCTGAGGCTCATTTCTGACATCACGTTGAAATCACCTTAGCATGAATAATTTTTAAATGAAACATTTCTTGAGGGTGGAAAAGACTCATATTGGACTTTATCTGGTTATTAAATTCAAAAAGTGCCTTGTATTAAGAAAGTGTATTATTAATGTATTCTATTTTGAAAAATGACATTGTTGCTCATATGAAAACAGATGTTGGTAAATTTAAATGCCTTTACAGGTCTCAAACATGTGCACATGAAATTACAGAAATTAGTTATAGCTCAAGCAAGGGCTCGATACCTCTAGTGCTGTAAAGGGAATGTTTGTGTTATCTGCTGCTGCATAACAAACTACCCCAAAATTTAATGGTTTAAAATAAGAATTAGCTAACTTTTTCTGTAAAGAGCAACATAGTAGATATGTTTGTACTTTGTGGGCCCTATAATCTGCATCACAAATGCTCAGCTCAAAAGTAGCCATATACAACCTATAAACAGGTGGGTGTAGCTATGTACCAACTGAATTTTATTTACAAAAGAGGTAGCGAGCCAGATTCAGCCCATAGGCTATAATTTGTTGACTTCTGGTCTACTCAAGCTTGTAATTCTAAGGGTTCACACTTGGGGGAGGGATCTCTATACAGAGGACTTACATTGTTACAGTCAGTGGTGGGGTGGGTTTGGGTGGGTTTATGTGGGTATATGCAGTCAGTTAGCAAATTGGTTGGGGCCGACTGGTCCTCGCTGGTCTCACTCACAGGCCCGGCAGTTGACCAGTCTGTTGGCAGGCTGCCTCAGTTTACCTCCACGTGGCCTCTGTGGTAGGCTAGCTTGGGGTTTCTCTCATGGTAACTAGGTTCCCCAGGGCAGGGAAGGGTGGCAAAAGTAGGTTTCAACACCTCTTTGGGGCCTCAACTAGAAAGTTTCACAAGGGACTAAATTTATATTCTATTGGTTAAAGTTACAAGGGACAAGGAATTAGACTCTACCTTTTGATGAGAAAAGCTCCATGGATTTAGAGCTCCAAGGAAGGATCTATGAAAGCAAAAGAGATCTTTTGAAGACTCAGACTAAGGTATCTGCCACGCTTTTCCACTGCAAAATTATACTGTTTTTTTTTTTTACTTGTAATTGATAAGACTTTATTTATAGGTAATTTATTCCAATTCTCAAATTTTATCCACTAGTATTAGCATTCATTGGTTTTTTTCCCTGAATTATCACTATGTTTGTTGTCATATAGTGATATTTTTTTAATTTATTTTTATAGTACTGGGGATTGAACCCAGGGGTACCCTACCACTGTGTTCATCTTTCTTTCTTCTCATTTTCTATTACTTTATTTTAGCACATACATAACAAGGGTTCATTTTAACATAGTTATGCAAGCATGGAATATAGTTTGCTCTAATTCAGTCTCTAGTATTTCCTCTATCCCTTCCTTCCTCCCACCCCCTTTTCCCTTTCCTCTACTCTATTGGTCTTTCTTCTATTTATTTATATATATTTTTTAAGTCAGTGTCCTGTGGATATACATAAAGTCGAGATTCACTGTGGTATGTTCATATATGTACATGGGAAAATTTGGTCAGATTCATTCCATTTTTCTCTCTTTTTCCTGTCCCTCCTTCCTTCTGCTCAATCTCCTTCCTCTACTCCTCTTCCTGTCTTCTATTTTCATGGAACGTCCCTCCATCTTTTTTCTTTTCTCTTCTTTTCACCTTATTTTGATCTAACTTCAGCATATCAGAAAAAACGTATGACCCTAGTTTGTGAGTCTGTCTTATTTCACTTAGCCTGGTGTTCTCCAGTTCTATCCATTTACTGGCAAATGCCATAATTTCATTCTTCTTTATGGCAGGGTAATCTTCCATTGTGTATATATACCACATTTTCTTTATCCTTTTATCTGTTGAAGGCTCTAGGTTGGTTCCATAGTTGAGCTATTGTGAATTGAGCTGCTATAAACATTGATATGGCTGCTTCTCTATAATATTCTTGGATACTGAGGAGTGGGATAGCTCAGTCAAAAGGTGATTCCATTTCTAGTTTTTTGAAAAAATCTCCATATTGCTTTCCAGAATGCTTGCACTAACTTGAAATCCCACCAACAATGTATTTTCCTCACATCCTTGCTAAAACTTATTTGTATACTTAATAACTGCTATTCTGACTGGAATGAGATAAAATCTCAATGTAGTTTTGATTTTCATTTTCCTGATTGCTAGAGAGGTTGAACATTTTTTCAAATATTTATTGGCCATTTATACTTATGTATGTATTTATTTATATTTTTTAAATTTTTTATTTGTTCTTCTTAGTTATACATGATAGTAGAATATATTTTGACATATCATACATAAATGGAGTATAACTTTGCATTTTGTGGTTGTACATGATGTGGAGTTGCATGGGTCATGTATTCATATAGGAACATAGGAAAGTTATGTTTGATTCATTCTACTGTCTTTCCCATTCCCATCCCCCATCCCATCCCATGACTCCCCCAAGTCCAATTCTTGGAATCTCCCCTCTTCCTTCCCCCGCCCCTATTGTGAGTCAGTATCTGCATATCAGAGAGAACATTCTGCATTTGGTCTTTTGATATTGACTTATTTCATTTAGCATGGTAGTCTCCAGTTCTATCCATTTACCAGCAAATGCCATAATTTCATTCTTCTTTATGCTGATTAATATTCCATTGTGTATATATACCACATGTTCTTTATCCATTCATCTGTTGAGGGGTGCCTAGGTTGGTTCCATAGCTTAACTATTGTGAATTGAGGTGCTATAAACATTGATGTGGTCACATCACTATGTAGTGTGCTGATTTTAAGTCCTTTGGGTATAAACTGAGGAGTGGGATAACTAGATAAAATGGTAGTTCCATTCCAAGTTTTCTGAGGAATCTCCATATTGCTTTCCAAAGTGATTGCACCAATTTGCAATCCCACCAGCAATGTATGAGTGTACCTTTTCCCCCACATCCTCACCAACATTTGCCATTACTTGAATTCTTGATAATTGCCATTCTGACTGGAGTGAGATGAGATCTCAGTGTAGTTTTAATTTGCATTTCTCTAATTGCTAGTGATGTTGTACATTTTTTCATATATTTGTTAACAAATTGTATTTATTCTTCTGTGAAGTGTCTGGGCAGTTCCTTTGCCCATTTATTGATTGGGTTATTTTTTTTTTTTTTGGTGTTAAGTTTTTTGAGTTCTTTATATATCTATCTGAAATACATGTGGTAAAGATTTTCTCCCATTCTGTAGCTCTCTCTTCACATTCTTGGTTATTTCCTTTGCTGTGAAGAAACTTTTTAGTTTGATACCATCTCATTTATTGATTTTTGATTTTGCTGCTTGCACTTTAAGAATCTTGTTGAAGAAATTGGTTCCTCAGAGGACATGACAGAGATTTGAACCTACTTTTTCTTCTATTTGGTACAGGGTCTGTGGCCTAATGCCAAGGTCCTTGATCCACTTTGAGTTTAATTTTATGCAGAGTGAGATTTCATTTTGCTACATATGGGTATCCAGTTTTCCCAGCACCATTTCTTGAAGAGGCTATCTTTTCTCCAATGTGTGTTTATGGTGCCTTTGTCTAGTATGAGATAAGCGTTTTTATGTGGGTTTGTATCTGTATCTTCTATTCTGTACCATTGGTCTTCATGTCTGTTTTGGTGCCAATACCATGCCGTTTTTGTTACTATAGCTCTGTAGTATAGTTTAAGGTGTGGTATTATAATGCCTCCTGCTTCACTTTTCTCACTGAGGATTGCTTTGGCTATTTTGAGTCTCTTATTTTTCCAAATTAATTTCATGATTGCTTTTCCTAGTTCTATGAAGAATGTCATCAGTGGTTGGGGTTGTGGCTCAGTGGTAGAGCACTTGCCTAGCACATGTGAAGCACTGGGTTCAATCCTCAACACCACATAAAAATAAGTAAATAAAATAAATGTATATAAAAATGTCATCAAAATGTTTATAGGAATTGCGTTAAATCTGTATTGCACTTTTGGTATTATGGCCATTTTGACAATATTAATTCTTCCTATCCAAGAACATGGGAGACCTTTCCATCTTCTAAGATCTTCTTCTATTACTTATTTTAAGACCATTTTTTTAAAAAGAATTTCAGCTTTTTAAAAAATTTATTTAATTTTGTATGTACTGAGGATAGAATCCAGTGCCTCATGCATGCTAGGCAAGTGCTCCCACATTGAGCCACAATCCCAGCCCCCTATTTCTTTTTTCAGAGTTCTGTAGTTTCCATTGTAGAGGGCTTTCACCTCTTTTGTTGTGTTGATTCCCAAATATTTTTTGAGGCTATTGTGAATGGGATAATTTTCCTAATTTCTCTTTCAGTTGGTTCATCACTGATATATAGGAATGCAATTGATTTAGGGGTGTTAATTTTATCCTCTGCTACTTTGCTGAATTCATTTATGAGTTCTAGAATTTTTCTGGTGAAGTTTTTTGGGTCTTCTGGCAAATAGGGATAGTTTGAGTTCTTCTTTTTCCCATTCATATTCTTTGGATTTCTTTCTTCTGTCTAATTGCTCTGACTAGAGTTTCCAGGACTATGTTGAATAGAAGTGGTAAAAGAGGGCATCCCTGCCTTGTTCCAGTTTTTAGAGGGAATGCTTTCAGTTTTTCTCCATTTAGAATGATGTTGACCTTAGGTTTAGCAAATATATCTTTTTTAAAAAATTCAATTTATTTTTATGTATTTTTTAAATTTTGATTCATTGTACACAAATGGAGTGCAATTGTCATTTTTCTGGTTGTACACGAAGTAGAATCATACCATTTACGATTCATACATGTACATAAGGTAGTGATTTTTGTCTTATTCTTTTATCTTGCCTTCCCTGCCCCTCCCCACCCCTCATTTCAGTCTACATAATCCATCCTTCTTCCATTTTTCCCTTACCTCCCCCAGCCCCTGTTATGTATCATCAATCACTTATCAGAGAAATCATTCAGTCTTTGATTTTTGGGGATTGGCTTATTTCACTTAGCATGATATTCTCCAGCTCCATCCATTTACCTGCAAATGTCATAATTTTATTATTCTTTATGGATGAATAATATTCCATTGTGTATATATATACCACAGTTTCTTTATCCATTCATCTATTGAAGGGCATCTAGGTTGGTTCCACAATCTAGCTATTTTGAATTGAGTTGCTATAAACATTGATGCAGCTGCATCACTGTAGTATGCTGATTTTAAGTCCTTTGGGTATAGGCCAAGGAATGAGATAGCTGGGTCAAATGGTAGTTCCATTCTAAGTTTTCTAAGGAATCTCCATACTGCTTTCTAGAGTGGCTGCACCAATTTGCAACCCCACCAGCAATGTATGAGTGCACCATTTTCCCCACATCCTCACCAACACCTATTGTTGCTTGTATTCTTGATAACAGACAAAAGGATGAAGGACCTAGGAATTAGACCAGAGACCCTGCACCTAATAGAAGAAAAAGTAGGTCCAAATCTTCATCATATCGGCTTAGGACCAGACTTCCTTAACATGACTCCCAAAGCACAAGAAATAAAAGCAGGAATCAACAACTGGGATAGATTCAGACTAAAAAGCTTTTTCTCAGCAAATGAAACAATCAACAATGTGAGAGAGAGCCTACAGAGTGGGAGAAAATCTTTGCTACACACACATCATATAGAGCACTAATATCCAAAATCTATAAAGAGTCAAAAAACTTTACATCAAGAATACAAATAACCCAGTCAATAAATGGGCTAAGGAAATGAGCAGACACGTCACAAAAGAAGATCTACAAGTGATCAACAGATATATGAAAAAATGTTCAACATCTCTAGTAATAAGAGAAATGCAAATCAAAACTACCCCAAGATTTCATCTCACCCCAATTAGAATGTCTGTTGGCAAATATAGCTTTTAAAATGTTGAGGTATGTTCCTTCTATCCCTAGTTTCTCTAGTGTTTTAAGCATGAATTGGTGCAATATTTTGTCAAATTCTTGTTCTGAATCTATTGAGATAATCATGTGATTCCTGTCTTTGAGTCTGTTGATGTGATGAGTTATATTCATTCATTTCTGTATGTTGAACCAACCTTGCATCCCTGGGATGAACCACACTTGACTGTGGTGCACTATCTTTTTAATATGTTTTTGTATGCAATTTACCAGTGATTTATTAGGAATTTTTGCACCTATGTTAATCAGGTATATTGGTCTGAAGTTTTCTTTCCTTGATGTATCCTTGGTATTGGTATCAGAGTGATATTAGCTTCATAGAATGAGTTTGGAAGGGTTCCCTCCTTTTTTATTTCATGGAATAATTTGAGGAGGATTGGTGTTAGTTCTTTGAAGGACTGGTAGAACTCAGCTGAGAATCCTTCTGGTCCTGGTTTTTTCTTTGTTGGTAGGTTTTTGATGGTATCTTCTATTTCATTGCTTGAAACTGATCTGTTTAAATTATCTATGTTCTCCTGATTCAATTTGGGTAGGTCTTATGTCTCCAGAAATTTGTCAATGTCTTCAAGATTTTCTATTCCCTTATAGATTTTCAAATTATTTTATTTCTGATTATTGTCTGTATTTCAGTAGTATCTGTTGTGATAGTTTCTTTTTCATTGTGAATTTTAGTAATTTGAGTTTTCTCTTTCTCTTCATTAGCTCAGCTAAGGGTTTATATTTAATTAATTAACTAATTAATTAATTTATATTTCTTCTTTTGAGAAGTGTCTGTTCAGTTCTTTTGCCCACTTATTAATTGGGTTATTTGGTTTTGGGGTATTAAGGGTTTTTTTGTTTTTTGTTTTTTGGGGTATTAAGGGTTTTTTTGTTTTTTTTTTTTTTTTTTTTTTTAGTTCTTTATTTTTTCTGGATATTAATGCCCTATCTGAGAAGCTGGTGGCAAAGATCTGCTCCCATTCTGTAGTCTCTCTCTTCACACTCTTGTTTCCTTTGCTGTGCAGAAGCTTTTTTAAATTGTTGCTGGCTCACTGATTGATTCTTGGCTTTATTTCTTTTGGTTCTGGAGTCTTGTTAAGGAAGTTGGTTCCTGTGCCTATATGTTGACCCTACATTTTCTTCCAGCAGTTGTAGTTTCTGATCTAATTCCTAGGTCTTTGATCCACTTTGAGTTGACTTTCAAATAGGGTGAGAAAGGGGGATTAAGATTCATTCTTTGACATATGGAGATCCAGTTTTCTGAGCACCATTTGTCCTTTTAATTTTTTATTTTGAGATTGGGTCTTGCTAAGTTGCTGAACCTGGTCTCAGACTTATAATCTTCCTTCCTTGATCTCCTGAGTTGGTGGGATTACAAGCATACATCACCACGCCCAGCCTAAGAGTGAATTTCTAATTCCATCATTCCTTTAACATTTACATGTGATAAAGAAAGTCTTTCCTATTTATTTATTTATTTAATCAGTTTGGATTTATGACTTCTTATTGTTTTTTACTGTATGAGCCATATTACTGTTATTAATTAATTTATTTATTTTTGGTACTGGGGATTGTACTCAGGAGCACTCTACCAACTGAGCAATATCCCCAGCCCCCTATTTTGTATTTTATTTAGAGACAGGGTCTCATTGATTTGCTTAGTGCCTTGCCATTGCTGAGGCTGGCTTTGAACTCACCATCCTCCTGCCTCGGCCTCCTGAGCTGCTGGGAGTCACTGGGATTACAGGCATGCACCACCACACCCGGTTACCTGTTATTTATTTTGACCAAATTGTCCCAGGTTGGCCAGAGAGCCTCTGAATGCTGACTTTCCTGTTCTTTTAACATCCTCCTCTTTTTTTGAGCACCTCCTTATCTTCTGACACAAGACATTCCAGGCTGGGCTTGTACTTTCCCTACCTCAACTCTGCCTTGTTGTTTTTCTTACAGAATGGTATTTAAAAGCCACAGTCTGTATGGTAAATGTTCTCACTGCTATTGGGATACTGCTGTTTCTGTGCCCTTAGAGTGAACTGTATATATAGTACACTTACAACTTTATATCTCTATCTACCTACTTACACACTTATTGAAATTCATGAATTCACCAGTATTGCTAATCCAAAAACACAGGATTTATTCTTATTTTCTCATTTGTATTTACCTTCTCCAAAAATGAGAATCCTAGCAACTGTCCTCAATGTAGTTATTTGTTGATTTTCCTTGTATGTAACTACTTTCCACTGTGACTGACACCCCTCCACGTGAACATCCTCCATAGGGCACTTGTGCTCTGACACCTTGCTCTAGGTTGCCCCTATCAGCACCCCATGTGGATGCTCAGGTCACACTATGCCAGGGGATAAAGACCACCACCACTGCTTATCCCCTCTGCTCCTGGATGCTCACACAGACTTCGGTATTAAATCTTGAAAAACAGAAATGATAGATGCTTTTTAAAATTATTTTTGCTTTTGGGTGATTGGGGATTGAACCCAGGTGAGCTTTATTACTGAGCTATATCCCCAGACCTTTTTATTTTTATTTTTTTAAATTTTGAGACAGAGTCTCACTAAGTTACATTTTATTTTTTAAATATTTTTTAGTTGTAGATGGACACAATATCTTTACTGATTTGTTTATTTTTATGTGGTGCTGAGGATCAAACCCAGTGCTTCACATGTGCAAGGCAAGCACTCTACCACTAGCCACAACCCCAACCCAAGTTGCATTTTCTTGATTTGTTCTTTCCATTCTACGGATTAGGACCTATGTGATATATATTTGCATAACTGCATAAGGGGCTCCAAAAGCAGTTATCCATGTGCCTAAATTGTAGGAAAATATCCAACTTTTTTGCCTCTCAACTGGAATAATTCTGAGTAGTAGTCTACACTATTCTCCAGAGTTCTCCTATGGGAGTCAAATCCAGTGGCATAGCAGTAACCTGCTTTATAATGAATCCTTTATTTGATTCCTTCCCTTCCTTGTCTCAATTCCCTGCTCACATAAAAGTGCTTCCAGGAACCACCTCCCAAATTAACTACCAGCTCTTAAATCTTGGCCTCCACATCACCTTCTGTGGGAAACCAACTTAAGACACTGCTCAAATGTCACAATGGTTACTAGTAAAGCCGAACAGATGTTCTCTCTCAGGTACTTAAATTGGAAGTATAATCTTTAAAACCTCTAAGTCCTAGCTATGAAAAACTATGAAAAAGTCCTTTTTTCCTGTGGAGCAAACACTTGAAGAGATTTTCATAACCTGTTACTAGAAGGACCAATCATTGTTTTTGGATGCTCACATCCCTTTCTACCCTCTTCTGGTGACTCCCTAGACTACATTCTCCCACATACCTACATATGTCCTTCGGGGAACTACCTGTCCCTCAATTTGTCCCTATTCCAAAAAAGGTACAGATACCCAAAAACTGGTCAGTCATATTTCCCTGTTTTTCTGGAAGCTTGGTATACAACCCAGGCCAGATAAAACTTCTGCCTTTGAATATTTCAAGGGGGTAGGGAGAAAGAAACTGTCTTGATCTCCTCAGTTTGCCAAGCTGTGGTAACATAAGCTTGAATTTGTTTATTCCTAGACCTCACGCCCTGTTGCTACCACACCAGGAGAAGAAAGATCCATCTTCAGTTGAAGTGGTTGAAAGAAATGCATAGGGATATGCAGGGAAGGGAGGGGGAAAGGATCGCAAGCGAGACCTAGCAATGTTTTTTTAAGTCACCAGAATCCTATAAAGCAACTTCTCCTTGTATTTCTCTTTTTAGGAGTCAATAAATTTCTTCTGGGTGCTGTGGCTCACACCTGTAATCCCAGTGACTAGGGAGGTTGAAGCAGGAGGATCACAAGTTCAAGGTCAGCCACAACTAGCAAGACTCTGACTTCAAAAAAAATTTTTAAAGGATTGGGGTGTAGTGCAGTGGTAAATTACCCTGGTTTTAATCCCCAACACCAAAAAAAAGGTCAATAAGTTTCCTTTTACTTTTTTAGTTATCTTTAGTTGGATTTTAATCACATACAAACAAAATACTACATACAAAGTTGGAAAACCAACTTCAAAACTGACAGGAACACATTCTAAAATTGAAGTCCTCCTTCCTCCCCTTTAGCAGCACCTTAGTCCTCACGGAATGACAGAACATCAATAGAAACCATGGTTCCATGCTTCCCATTGCATGGTGTGCTTCATTTCTGGGAGCAGAGGCCCTTGTGCACCAAGGGATTCTGTTAATGGAGATGAGGCCGTTGTGGTTTAAATATAAGGTGTCCCCCAAAGGTTCTTGTGTAGGACAATATAAGAATGTTCAGAGTTAAATGGTTATGAGAGTTGTAACCTAATCAATGGATTAATCCACTGATACAGATTAACTGGATGGTAAGTGAAGGCAGGTAGGGTATGACTGGAGGAGGTAGATCACTGAGGCTGTGCCTTTGGAGTTTGCATTTTTTCCCTGATAAACAGAGCTCTCTCTCTCTCTGCTTCCTGATTGCCATGTCCTAAGCCGCTTTCCTCCACCATGCCCTTCTGCCATGATGTTCTGCCTCACCTCCAGCCCAGAGCTATGGAGTCACTTGTCTACAGACTGAGACCTCTGAAACTGTGAGTCAAATTAAACTTTTCCTCTTCCAATTGTTTTTGTCAGGTCTTTTGGTCACAGTGACAAAAAAAAGCTAACTAAAATAAGGGTACACCCAGTCAAAAAAAGATTTCAGAAAGAGAAGAGAAGATTTTTTTTTCTTTTTCTTCAGTATTGGGGATTGAACCCAGGGGTGCTCTACCACTGCACTTCATACTCAGCCTTTTTTATTTTATTATTGAGATGGTCTCACTAAATTGCTGACGCTGGCCTCAAACTTGCCATCCTCCTGCCACAGCATCCCCAGTCACTGGGATTGCAGGTGTGCATCACAACACCCACCTATGAGAAGATTCTTTTCCTAACTGTCTCATTAGGCAGTAAGTAAAGGGGAGCTTACAGTAAGAATATCAACACTTCTTTCTAGGAGTTAGATGGAATGGAAAGCTATTTTTTCCTGAGAAAAATTTTAGGGAAATTTAGCCAACTTTGAACAGTGATTTGTTCCAAAACCTTTAATAAAGGTAGCTGAGTAAATCAAAATAATCAAATTGTCATCTGTCCAGTTTCATATGACTGTCTTAAAGAGAAAGAAAGAAAGAAAGAAAGAAAGAAAGAAAGAAAGAAAGAAAGAAAGAAAGAAAGAAAAATCTTAAAACATTAAAATTAATCTGAAACTGAAGCTCTATCTCCTGAACCAGAGTTCTTTTTCATATCCCTTATCAGGACAATGTCATTTGCAAATGTGCAAATGGAACATAAATCAGAGCCAGCAAGTTATTTTTAATAACTTTTTTGCTTTTTCTTCCCCTGTATCCAATTAATCAACAAGTTGCACTCATTTTGTTTTCTAGCTGTCTCTTGAATCTATCTGCTTATTCCCAACACAGCTGTTACTTCCTCTGTCCACACTATCATCAGACTGGACTAGTAGTCTAAAATTCTAATTTGTCTTCTGGGCACACTCCCCGTTAATCCATTTAATCCACTCTGAAGGCCATCTTTGTTGTATTATCTTTAAGGCAGATCTGTTTGTTGCTTCCTCCATTCTCAACTCCCTTAAAACTATGCAAAGTATTTTGGACATCTAATGATATCTTTCCAGAAAATTCCCACCTTCCTTATGGTAATAACAGAATTACTTGTAGGAAACTACCCCTCCCATTGGGGTGGAATTACTCCCATTTCCAGTTATGGAAAACTGGATGCCCTAATTGGCATGCTCTTCCCTAGTCAAAGAGGGTATTTTAGGGAAAGCTACTTTAACCATACCTTAATCACTTAGAACACAGCATTCTCCCACCCAGAGGAATTTTTTCAGGGTGGGAATGTGACAAAATCACATCAAATCAGGTAAATTGACTGGTTCTTGCTACCATGATAGGAACCAGACAGAAAATTAAGCTAGCATAAAGACAAGGGTAGAGTCAGTGAATCCCAGAGAGACAGAGCTAAGGCACGAAAACTCCTTCATACATATGAAACTGCCTAGAGTTAGGGACTTAACTCTGGATTTCACCATTACATATGCCAATAATTCTTGTTTGTTTAAAGGAGGTTGAATTTGGGTTCCATTCTTGCAGCTCAAAGATTCTTAGTTAATATCCATCAAAACTAATGTGCCATGCACATGAAAGAAAGGCAGAAGTCCTCAATAGAGCTGGAAGCACATTTGCATTTGCTGCCTTGGCTCCATTCACAGAGGCCTACATTCAACTTTTGTTCATGCCATTCCCTCTTCCTGAAACCTTTTGACCTCCCACAACCCAACATTATGCCTCTAATCCTAATTTTCCATTGACTCTCAAAGCCCTCCAACAGACCAGATCCCCCTTGTTTTACACTCTTAAGGCACAGTAGGGATTCCCTTTTGGCAATAAGTATATAAAATTTATATTTATTTGTTAGATTATTTCACAAATATCTGTTCCTTTCTCTTAACAGTAAATTACATGTAAGAAACTGTCTCTGCTGGTCGCGGTGGCCCACACCTATAATCCCAGTGGCTCAGGAGGCTGAGGCAGAAGGATCAAAAGTTTATAGCCAGGGGCTGGGGTTGTGACTAGAGCATTTGCCTACCATGTGTGAGGCACTAGATTTGATTCTCAGCACCACATATAAATAAATGAATAAAATAAAGGTCTATCAACATCTTAAAAATTATTAAAAAAAAAAAGAAATATCAAAAGCCAGCCTCAGCAACTTAGCAAGGCTCTAAGCAACTAAATAAAGATAGAAGGACCCTATCTCCAAATAAAATGTTTATAAGGGGATTACTGGGGATGTGACTCAGTGGTTAAGCGCCCCTGTGTTCAATCCCCTATACAAAAAAAAAAAAAAACAACTCTCTTTTTGCTCACTAATTATAGTCCCTGATGCGGAGTAAGTACTTAATGTTTTGTTGTTGTTGTTGTTGAATGTATTAATGAGTTTTAAAAACCAATAAGAGGAAGACAATCTCAGCATGATTAGTTTCAGTTAACCTCATGCTTTATCAAATACCACTTCGAATTGTAAGTGAAAGGGAGCAGAAAGTCATAGCAAATATTACTGATTGGCTTATGAAATGAAAATAGGTTAGTAAAATCTATTTTAAAGCCATGTAAGAGGAATTCACCTGGTCATATCCAAGCCATTTGTAAAAATGGGAAAGTTTTAAAACAGATGTATTGGAAGCACATATTATTTTATCTAGAGAATGAATTAAATAGATGAATTAACTTAGAATTACCCTTTTAGGGTAAAAGGTTGAAGGATAAATTTGTTTTTCAACCAAAGGGGGCAGAATATGACCAATGTATTAATTTAGAAGTAGATGGGATGATTTGGGGAAAAAAGCAGAATTTTTGGCAAATTTCCTCCTCTGGTTTAGAGCCACAACAAAGAAGCTGTTAAAATGTTTGCAATTCCATTTAAATGTTGGATCAAGTTTCAACATACAGAGTTTTGGCTATTGGAAAAATGAGTTTGGAATGATTTTGTTGAATTACAAATTTCACAGGTTTTCATCACAGTCCAAAGACTATTTTATATGAATTTCAGTTTTAAGAGGTCATGTTTCTGCATCGATTTTTTCATGCTGATCTCTCCTCACACCAGAGAAATAATAGGCATGTATGGAAAAGTTAAATTGATAGTGTTGTTGCTCTGATAAACATAATTTTGTGTGTGTGTGTGTGTGTGTGTGTGTGTGTGTGGTGGTGGTACTGGGAATTGAACCCAGGAGCATTTTACCACTGAGCTACATCACTTTTTTTTTTTTTTTTAATTTCATGACAGGGTCTAAGTTGCTTAGACCCTCACTAAGTTGCTGAGGCTGACCTGCAACTTGGGATCCTCCTGTCTCAGTCTCCCAAGTACTGGAATTGACGGGCATTCACCATTGTACCCCGCCAAAATTTACAATATACTTAGTGGAACACTACTTAATTGTTGTTACTGTTGTTTGCAATAATGGATGACAATGCACCATGAATCTATTTGGACTTTAAACAAGCTATGATACCACAATTAGGCACACCTATAAAAGTGAAATCATATACCAACTATAGCAACACTCCTGTAATCCCAGCAACTCAGGGGGCTGAGACAGGAGGATCACAGATTTAGGCCAGTCTCAGCAACTTAGCAAGGTCCTAAGCAACTTAATGAGACCCTGTCTTAAAAAATAGAAAGGGCTGGGGATGTGGCTCACACTAAAAGGCAAAATCATAATACTTGGGGCTGGGATTGTGGCTCAGTGGTAGAGCACTTGCCTCACACGAGTGAGGCACTGGGTTCGATCCTCAGCACTACATAAAATGAATAAAATAAAATAAAGATATTATGTCCATCTACAACTAAAAAATTTTTTTTAAAATCATAATGCTTATATCTACAAATTTATTTATTTTTTCAACCTGAAATACCCTCCCCTCCCATTTCTGCCTAATCTAAATTCTTTTCAGGGTTCTGTTGTTGTTGTTGTTGTTGTTGTTGTTGTTTTGGGTACTGGGGATTTAACCCAGGAGCACTTTATCACTGAGATACATTCCCATCCCTTTCTACTTTTATTTTGAGACACAGTCTTGCTAAATTTCCCAGGCCTTCTCTAAGTTGCTAAGACTGGCCTTGAACTTGCGTTCTTCCTGCCTCAGCTTCCCAAGTCTCTGGGATTACAGGCACACGTCACCATACCCAGCTTCTTCTGTTTTTAACAACACAGAAAATTCACACCTTGAAACCCTATTAATATCTGTTTTGTTTTGTTTTGTTTTGTTTTTCTATACCTCTAGACTGGTACACTCACTGTGTGGGGTCAGAACCTTCCAATTGTCAGTTCAAGAACTGCATCATCTATACTCCAAAACCCTTAGAAAACACATCTTCCAAACTGCTCCCATTCCCTCTTCTCCCCCTTCCAAGATTTTGATTCAGAAAATCAGAGAATCTAAGTAACCTGAAAGTGTTAAAAAAAATTCTCAGCATACCCTAATTTATAGCAGCATTATTCACAATAGACAAAAAGTGGAAGAAATCCAAGTGTCCACTGATGCACTGGATAAACAAAATGTGGTTATATATGTACAATGAAATATTGTTCTGTCTTAAAAAGGAAGAATATTTTTTAAAATATTTTTTTTTAGTTGTCAATGGAGACAATACCTATATTTATTTACTTTTTTTATGTGGTACTGAGGATCAAACCCAGTGCCTCACACTTAGTAGGCAAGTGACGTCTACCACTGAGCCACAACCCTAGCCCAGGAAGAAAAATTTGACATATGCTACAACATAGATGGACCTTGAGGGCATGATGTTAATGAAACAAATTAGTCAGAAAAGGATAAATGTGGACCAGGAAGGTAGCTCAGTGGTAGAGCACTTGCCTAGCATGTATGAGCTCTGGATTTGACCCACAACCCCACCACACACAAACAGGATAAAACCATACGATTCCACTTATGTGAGTTATATAGAATAGTCAAATCTATAGAGACAAAAAGAAGAATGGTGGTTTCCAAGGACTCGAAAAGTGGTGGGGAATTGTGTGATATTGCTTAAGATTATGGATTTCAGTGTCGCAAATTGAAAAAAAATTAAAGATGGATGATGAGGACATTTACTCAACAATGAGAATTTATTTAGTACCACTGATATGTATATGTATATATATATATTTAAGATGATAATTACAAAAAAACTCTACATATGGGAAACACTGTTCTCAGTAATTAGTTTTGGTTCTTCATTCTTATCATTATATTTTATTCAGTTCTTTCTTTAAAAATATTTATTGAAAACTTGTCATGCATCATGCATCATTCTAGATTCTAGAGATAGTTATAGTCATGACTAAGGCAGATAACATCCCTGATCTCAGAGAACCATGATCCTACTGTCTCTATTATATTTATAGGAATTAGATGGTCTGGAATGGAGCAGAAAATCCAACTTCACAGTGGCTTTAACAATCAAGATGTTGTTCTCACATAAAAATATCTATTTGGTAGGTATACCCAGGACACTTCTGGCTTTGTTCTTCATGGATCCTAGGGTATAACAATATAAGTATGGTACAAAGTGACTGCTGAACAACAGGATTATTTCTCTCTGGATTTCCCTCTCCTGACTGAGAAGATGGCAATCTTCATAAGCATCTTCTATCTAGAGACTCAATCAGTGGGTCCACTCAGGCTGGAGATTTGGGAGAGTCAATAAAAAAAATGTTACCTGGTTGGATCAAGTTGGTTTTTACAGTCCAAGTTATAAGTAAGAGACAACTGGCTCATCAGAAATCAAAGAGAAATTTGGATACAGTGGCTCACACCTGCAATCCCAGTGACTGTGGAGGCTGAGGCAGGAGGATTACAAGTTCAAGGCTAGCCTGGGGGATTTAGTAAGATCCTATCTCAAAATGAAAAAAAAGATAAAAGGGCTGGGGTGGCATAGCTTAGTGGTAAAGCAATCTTGAGTTCAATCCCTATTACCATTCCAAAAAAAAAAAAAAAAGAAATCAGAGAGCAGAAACTGTTAAGAGATGCTCTTTGTAACTGTGGTCTGTGTTGAACAGGGTTAGTAGATAATCCTGAGCTGAATTCTCTGCCCCAAAATAAAGACAGTGGAAGCAAAATCTGAAAACTAAAGAAAAGATGAGACAGGGTCCTGGGTGAGCCCTACTAAGCACCTCCTACTGGTTGCCTGGTAAAGCCCCCACTTTAGAGCCCAACCACTGAAATTCCTGGGAAGAGGAGCACAGGTTGGTTTCATGTCTTCCAAGGGAATCTCCAGAACTCTTCTTAGTAGAAAATAGAATCCTAAATTAGCTTATGCCCCACAAGTGATCCTCCCACTGTCTTTTTCAGATGTAACCACAGTGGACACTGATTGTACTCCCAGAGGAAAGAATCAACTATTTTAGCTAAGCGAGGGATTCACTCCATCACTGGAGCAGGGAGTACGTTCCATACCTAGGAAGCAGGATATGATCAATGCTATTGGTAAGTGACCACTCTAAGCTGTTTCTTCCCCTTCCTTTCCCACATGGATTTTTGTTTGTCTTTAGTTAAGGTATCCAGATACTCTTCCACTTTTATATATTAGGTTAAATTGATCATTTGGCCAGAGTTTGCCAATACACAGACGCTATTCTGGGCCAACTTGAAAGTGATAAGTGTTGCCAAGAAATCCTACAGCTGGAAGGAGTAACAGGCCTAGAAACTGGGGAAAGAAGGAATTTTTGTATATACATGGAAGAATTGCACTACCATGTATGGCATTCTGTGCATGAGGAGAGTGTGTGTATGGATATTGAATGGTCAAGAGAATTAGACTAGACAAATGATTTTTACTTGCCCAGCACCACAGATTTCCTTTACAAAACCCTTCTTCACCCCCCTACTTGAGTCAAATAATTCTAGAAGGACTGAACCTATACCTCTCCAGCTTGGTTAGTGTATAAAGCAGACCTGGTGTATAAATTTATACCATTCTCCTGGCACAATCAATGATTTAGGAAAGTTTATATGTTCCAAATCAGATCAACAGAGTCAGCCTCATAATTTTGATTGAATGACTGAGAAAGAGACACTCTCTTTACATAGGGACTACTTGACTGATCCAATGTAAGTTTGCAGCCAGGAGCAATGGCATAAACTTGTAATCCCAGCAGCACTAGAGGATGAGGCAGGAGGATTGCAAATTCAAAGCCAGCTTCAGCAACTTAGCAAGGCCCTAAGCAACTTAGTGAGACCCTGTCTCTAAATAAAAAATAAAACATAGGTTTGAGATATGGTTCAGTGGTTAAGTGCCCCTGAGTTCAATTCCCATGCCTAAATAAATAAATAAATAAATAAATAAATAAAATGTAAGTTTTCAGCTTTCAGGTACAACCTGCCACCATTTCAGGTAGAGTCCTTGAGGATGAATCTAAAGCAAAGCAAAGCAGAGTGAAAACCAAAGAATGATAACCAATAAATGACCTTTGTGCTTAGCCATTTGGAGTAGATGTAGTAGACATTTATTTGGAGCCTAGCACCTTGAGAACACACTCCCTTTGGCTAGAGAATTTCCTTCCTCTGCAAATTAGACATCAGAAATCATCCTTTGCTAGCACGCCTTGCAGTTATACACAAGTAGGTGACCCAGGCCCTGTTAGACCCTGTTGGGAAACTTCCTCTGAGAAGAGAGTAATGTGAGAAAGAAATGCCCTGTGGAATCTACCTGTGCCAGTGACATTGACACCACTGCCACTTGGCCTTCAGAGGTGGCACTGCCGAGTTCCTGGTAACTGGCAGGAGCACCCACTTCAGTAAAGTTCAGTTCCTGCAGGTGGTGCCGAATGTTGTGGAGTGCTAGGAGGTCAAAGCAGTAGCAGCATCTTCAGGCTCATTCTGATGCCTGTTTTAGGTGGTGTCCTGGAATTTCAGCCTTGAGCCTGACGCTCCAGACTTCTTGGCAATTCAGTGACCTACCAAATATCCTTTCATAAATTTCTTATTGGCTTAACCAACCAGTTAGGTTTCTGTCACTTTAAAACTTCTGGTACTAATGTAACAATCAGTAAATAATTTGATATGTGAATATATAAATAATGAGTGAATGAATGTCAGTTCTAAAAGGGAGATATTATTATTCCCATTTTTAATAGTCAGCTTTGTGTTCCTACAAAGAAATACCTGAAGCAAGGAATTTTTTTTTTTGAAGTAAGGTATTTATAAAAAGAAAAAGTTGATTTTACTCAGTTCTGAGGTTCAAATCCAAGATCAGGTATACCATTGGTTTGGCCCTCTGGTGATGGTGGTGTAACATAGCAGGAGTATGGGGTAGAATAAATCATTCACATCACAAGCCAAGAAGCACAGCAAGATGACAAAATCCCCGTTGAGGGCACATGCCCAATGACCCAAGGACCTTCTATGAAGCCCCATCTCCTAAAGGTTCTGGTACATCTCAATATCACTACCCTGGAAACCAAAATTTACACGTGGACCTTTGGTGGATACTTCATCTAAACCATAACAGCACTGTACAGAGAAAAAAATAGATGCAGTAATATTTAATGAATCTTTCTCTCATATTAACAATATTAATAATTAATAACTAATATTAGTAAGGCCATATAGTTAACAAATTCTAGAGCAGAAATTTAAATTCTAGCTTTTAGTTCTAATCTCTAAAGTCCATACTTTTGTAGTATCTCATTTGAAAAATGTTTTCAGAAAGAATCTTGTGGCAGATAGAGCAGATTGTTTTGCTCAGGATTCATTCCAATCTTCTATTGTATCTTCCCATACAGAAGCTAGAAAGCTAAAAGTGATGTTTCCCAGACTCACTTGCAACTCCAATTATGATTTAGGCTTTACCAATTAGATGCACTTGCGTGAAAATTGAACTTATAACCGACTCAAGTAGGGAGGAAGGCAGAATTGAGGCCCTTTGAGGGTACAAATCAGGTACAGCAAGATTTTAGGACCAAGAATGGAGGCTACAGCTCCTGAGTTATGACAAGTCGATGAATCTGGAGTCGGCAGGTGGCATAGGGCTTCTTGATTTCCCAGCTTCCCAATTGTTGCAGAGATGTTCTCAAGACAGATCAGCTCTGTGGTAGTGCACTGGAAGCATTCCTGGAAATCCAGCCCTTGTAGTTGAGCATCTAATCCCTGCATCCATTCCTTCCCTGCTTCAACCAAAGAATGAAGCAGGGAATGGTTTCTACTTCTTCTGAATCCTGTCTAAAATTAGGATGTTAAGAGGTCAAGCACAATATAACCAAGCAATACACAGATATTCTCATCTTTTCTGTGTTGCAATTAAGGGAGGAGAACATGCATTCAAGATGAATTTTTATATTTCAATAATAAGCACCATGGCCTTTTCAGTTGTTACTATTTATTTATTTATTTGTTTGTTTATTTATTTATTTATTATGTACTGGAGATTGAACCCAGGGGTGCTTTACCACTGAGTCTTTTGAGACAGAGTCCTACTACATTGCCCAGAATGGCCTCTAACTTGTGACCCTCCTACCTCAGTCTCCCAAGTCACTGGATTACAGGTGTGTGCATTT
This sequence comes from Glaucomys volans, assembly GCA_020662805.1. NCBI lineage: Eukaryota > Metazoa > Chordata > Mammalia > Rodentia > Sciuridae > Glaucomys > Glaucomys volans. Next base: position 451,370 of record JAJEJO010000817.1, read on the forward strand.
GTGCCTGGCAGTCTTGATACTCTTGCAGTCTCAAAAAATGGAGCATATCAGTCAGGGTACTGGCAGGAAACATGGCTCATTCACACTGGACAATTTGGGGAGACTTCAACAAAGACAATTTTTAAAGGTATGTGTAGAGTTTGGAGAATCACACAGGTTATACACTGACTCTAGGCCTGAACAGCAAGTGGAGGAAGCCACTTTGGAAACCTGGAGAAAGCCTGGTGGGGAAGGTGCCTTAAAAGAGCTGTGACTTATGGTTGAGAAATGCAACCACTCACTGGACCCCACAGAGAGGGAACCACCTTCCAAGCTCCAGGACATTTGCTAAACCCACCTGGAACCCAGAGGACAAGAGATGGTGTCATAACCATCCAGAACAGCCTTCCAGGGTAGAAGAGAGAGATGGAGAGTAGACTCTGAGGGACCAATGGGAGAGATCCAGCAAGCCAAGTGAAAAAATCAACAACTGCCCAGTGTGACAGGAGATCATAAAGAATGCAGGCTGAAGGACTTTGTGCTGTTGAATTTTTTTAAATGCTCACAGATTGAGTTTATTCATCCTTTTTAAAGATATTCAATACAAATCTGCTTAAGTGATTTGAGGACATTTTACTTAGTTTAGCATGGAGCAGCGCAGAGTGCAAGAAATGGAAGGCACCTTAGAGGTCTTGCCCAAGATTTATTTCATAGATGAGGAAATCTCTTAGAAAAATTAAATAAATTGCTCCAAAGTGACATATCCAAAACAATTTCAGAGCCAGGTAATGTGTCCGCCTGCAGTCCCAGCTACTCAAAGATTGGGGCTGAAGGATCATAAGTTTGAGGGTAGCCTGGGTCACATTGTGAGACCCTTATCTCAAAAACAAGACAAAACAAACCAGACTGTGAAACAGCATCCTCTGCCATAGTTTTATTATTCCCTTCATTTTAAACATTTACCTGCAATGCTGAATTCCAAAGACACTTTTCCTAAAAATAACTAAAAGACACTGTGGAAGACATTTGCATAATGTATTTTTTTTATCTATAATTTACAGTGTGTAATCTAAAAATGTGTGACAAAGCAATGCTTGTAGTGCAGAGAAAACTCCCCTGGGATATTTCATTCCATTTAAAAACACCTCGGTATGGGGGGACGAGGGAGCAGCAGCCTGTGACACACTTCCATCAGGGCAAAATGTTATTCCAGTGATTCACAGCGAGAAGCCTGACAAACACTCTGAGTCGATATAAAGGTTCTTGCCATCAGGATAAAATGAGAATTGCAGTGGGTGGTCCCATTCTAGCCTCATGTCTCCTTCTACTTCTGTCCTGGCTTAGGTGGTTGCCCTGGAAACAGTAGGGTGACAAACAAAACCATTTGGAACAACTTTTAAGAAGCCTCATGCACGAAGGCCTAATTTTTATTTGCTGCTGCCTTTCCCAAAAGCTGTCTTCTTCGGAGAGGGTGTGCTCCTTGGACTACCTTGAAAGCTGGTTCATTCCAATGTCTTTGGCAAGGTCCAGTTGGCTGGCTGGCCAGAGTTTGGCAGGCAGTAGGGAAAAGGGGCTTTACTGATCGTTATTTAGCTTTGGATCCCCACACAGATGGTCCTGATCTCCTCCCCCACCTAAGAATTTTTCTAAAATGACACCCAAGTTTTTCTTGGCAGAAGTTATAATTCCTGGCAAACAGTTCACTGCAGCTCTAATTATGATGACAGCTTTAATGGAGAAGATAATCATATTAAATGGTTCTTATTCAGTTCCATGTGATGAATTAGTGATTACCATGAAATGTGTTAAGCAGCCAAAAGTAAAAGGAAAGAATCATGTAACTGTGCTACAGTTGAGGTTTGAGGAATTCCAAAACTGGGTAGAAAATAGGACAAAATGACCTTTAAAGTGGGGATGATGATTCTAATATCTCTCGTAGCTTATTTACTGATTAAGAAACCCCATTTTCCTCATGTGTCTATTACAGAAAAAAATTATCCTGACACTGGTTAAAATAGTAAGGAAGACTTCATTCAAGATTATTGCAATAGGGGTCAACTCCACTGTAGTACTAGTGGTCTGCTCAGTCCTCAATACAGGAACAAGTGGGGATTTGTAACCAAAAAGCAGAATGTCTAGGAGGAGACATTAAGGGCAGGGGGATTCTTGCTAAACTGACAGGATTGTTGCTGAAGGCAGGCCAAGGTGTTCTGATAAGAAAGGATTAGAGACAAGGAATTTAATCAGATATCAAGGGTGATCAGACACCATATATTCTCAATAAATTGACTTAACAAGATTCTTAATAAAACTGGGCTAGACAGGCCAAAGACAGGATGACAGCCAAGGCAGATGCCTAGTTGAAAAGATGGTTCAGAGGATCATGATTAAAGTTAGGTCAAGAAGAGCCTTAGTCAAATCCACACAGGTACTACATATTTTTTTTTCCAGTGCTGGGGATTGAACCCAGGGCCCTCTACTACTGAGCTACATCCTCAGTTCTTTTTATTTTTTATTTTGAGAGGGTCTTGCTAAGTTGCTGTGACTGGTCTCAAACTTCAGCCTCCTGAGTCTCTAGGATTATAGGCCTGCACCATAACTTCAGAACTATATGCTTTTGCATACAGTGACCCAGACATGAAAAGCAGGGAAGAGGAAAGAAGGAAAAGAAGGGTAGAAGGAAAGGAGAAAGGGAAGGAGGCGGACAGGAAAGGTTTGTTAAATTGTCTTCCAAATTCAGACTGTTCTGAGTGTGGCTACGTATTTGTTTTGTCGGGTAGATGAATTTGATCTTTGAAACAGCCAAAAGACATTTAAGGCCAAGTATAAGTAGAGGATTAAACTGAGTTACACTGTCAAAATTAAAAAGCAATGTGTTGGTTAATGGTTCTTGTGTGGTTTATAAACAGGGTGATAAATCTCAACCCATTTTTCCTGGAACTTTCCCAGTTTTAAGACTGGAAATCTTCCCCAGTTTCAGGTAAACAACAAAAGGTTTGCCTAAGACTTTCCCAGTTTAACATTCCCATGTTCTAGGAAACAACTCAGCCCTGGGACAATTTAGGATGGTCTATCACTCTATTTGGGGCGGGGGAGCCCTATAGGTAAATCCAAATGAAATGTTTAAAATGCATTTGAAGTCATAGCATATGACAAACTAGGAGGTCAGCTTTCAATATAAAGGTTATTTCAAAACCAAAACAAAAATAAATTTAGTCATATACTATGTGGGAAAATAAATGTTCACCCTGACTCCTATCTAGTTAGATGAACTTTTACTTAAATACTTTGATTCAAATACAAGATCCAAACACTTCTCCACAACCATTCAGTGAAAGAAAGCTTATTTACTAAATTAAAATATTTATGTTCAGTCATGTATGTTTTCATTGTATATTAACATGTCTTTATATTTTGCTCTAAAATTCTGAGAAAAAAGACATTGATTCAAATTCGTTATTCATTCATCTGTAAACTACAGTAAATGTAGTTACTATGTGCAGTAAGCAAAGTGTGTGTGTGTGTGTGTGTGTGTGTGTGGTCTTCCTTGAGGACGCAACTTTCTTTATCCTCTTCCTCTCAAAACCCTAATTCATCTGCACTTTCACTCATTTTGCCAAGGAATGTGTTGTTCCTTTAGAAAGCATTTTTTAAGGGCTAGAGAGAGATAAAGAGGATGGGATGACAAAGCCTTGCTCGAAAGGGCCTGTTGCAACCTCTTTGAATAATTTATCATTTACCTCTTTAAAGTCCATTTTGTATGAGGACCTGCCTCCATGGAAGTGAGGAAGACTGGAAGGGGATGTGGCAGTGTGAGAATGGGACATGTCTGAGACTCGTTGGAGCTACAGAGATGGAGTATTTAGGGGGACACTGAATTAAAGACCACTTAGTTCCAAAGAGCCATCATTTCTACAAGATTGAAAAAAGAGAGAGAGAGAATCCAAATATGATGACAAACTAGGAACCCCAAATGAGAACAAGCAAATTATAAACAAAGTATAAGTGTTTCTACTTAAACAGAGGTAAAAGCTAACATATGTTATGGTATTTTTCCTGAATTTTTTATAGGGTGCCAGCAGCCTTACCCTGATGTGCGTTGAAGCTCAAACTAGGCCTGGTTCTTCCACTTCTCACTTCAGTGGACTGTGCTGATCAGTTTGAGTGGATGCCAAGCCTAAACATGCTTAGGTGGGATCTCATTTCGGTGGGGACATTTCATGTATTTGTTTAATGCCAATTAAACAATTGGCATCTTTTCTATTGGACAAGTTACCAGAGTTGACTGTGGTACCCTTGGGAATCCAGACAGTTTTGCAAGATTTCTAGGCTCTTCTAACTCAGTTGTCTTGAATTCAAGGGAAAGTCTCAGGAGCGAGGCTAGCAAGAGCTGGCGGGAAACAGACCTCATTTCTACTTTTATGGAGAAAGAAGTGACCAGAGGACAACTACAACATTTCCCATCATCATATTTACTACTTTTTTCTTTCCTTCCTATAATGGAAAAACTATCCTAGAGTCTAAGTCCTCTTAGACTTTGCCATTCAAGTTCTGGAGCCTCTCTTACCTATTTAAAGATTTTGCTCTTTCCATCACCCACTGTTCCGGGCATCCCTACGTTCCCCCTTCCCTAGTCAACCCTTGCCATCAGCATGTAAATGAACCCCTTTTCCTCTCCTGCCATTCAAGTTTTCTTACATTATCATTTCTAAAATGAGTTATTAATATTTATGGTCTCCACTTACTTCCTCACTTCATAATTTCATTTGTGTCTTCTACAATCATGTTTTCTTCCCTATATTTCCACTGACGCCATTCTCAGGATCAACAGTGAGCTCCATATAGCCAAATCCTCTGAACAATTCCTAGTTCTTCTCTTTCTGGACCTTTCAGTGGTCTCAGTAGACCACTTAGATTCTGGGTCAACACTCTGTCTCAGTTTTCCTTCTTTGTCCTGATTGTTTTCTTCTCAGTCTATTGTCTTCTTCCTCTTATTTCCAATTTTTAAAACTGTAAACTCCTTCAGTTATTTAAATACACTTGTCACTTTGTAGGAGATCCTATCCAGTCCTATGGCTTTAATTTCTATCTCTCTGTCAATAACTCTCAGATCTATATTCTCCAGCCCTGACATTTCCCCTGAGCTTCAGACTTAGCAAATCCTACCATCTACTTGACATTTCTATTAGATGTCTAATAAGCATTTAAAATTGAACATTTTCAGAATAGAACTTGATCTTATCTCCCAAATCTATTTCTCCCAGTTTTCTTCACTGAAGCTGTTGACTTTACCATTCATCCAATAGTTCAGGACATAAACTTAAGGCTCATTCTTGACCACTTTATTTCTCTTACACCTAGACATTGCAACAGTCAAATTGTGTGAGCCTTGCCTGACTTGATTACCTCTATTAGTGATAACCAGGACTAAGTGTCTTCAGAATTCCCAGCAGATGATTTCTAGGAGTGGTCCTATAGTCTTCCCTTCAGTGTGGTATGAAATGGTAAATCCAAAATGCTTGAAGAAGGTGACTCTGCTACAAACTGAGTTTCTGCATCCCATGTAGCTACTCAAGCCTCTTTGACAAATGATTCTTGTTCTCAAGGAGGGTGAGCAATTAAACTTCTCCAAAAACCAATTTCCTAGAGAAGGAAACTCATGGGTGGAGTTACCAGGGCTGGGTCCTTCTGAGGTCTAATGTTTCCCACCTCAGTGATTGAAGACAATCATGTGGACTGAACTGGGTCAGGAAGATTAAGGAAAAGTTGCAGAAATTATGCAAACCTTCTTAGAAGACCACATTTGCATCTGAGAACCAAGAAAAGCCTCCTTCCCTTTTGAGAATGTCGGGTTTTATAAAAGTCAAGAACAAATGTGTAAGAAATTGCCTAATGAATTCCAGTATTTGATAAATATGTTTGATGACCCTATGGGCTCTTGCTCTAGGACTATGAATACTTGAAGTGTAATGCAGATAACGTGGCTAGACAGCATTCAGTCTAGGAATTCCTCCATTTTCTTTAACGTGTACTTTTCAGGGCTGGCCTGCAGGTGGTGGTGTAGCCCACAGAGGACTGTATAGGCAAGGACTGGATGGGACGTTAGATCCAGATACCTGTTGTTAGAATTTTGTCCAAGTAGATCCTGCACTCTTGATCCCAGATATGATTCTTTCAGCTCAAGAAAATGATGATGGCACTGCACAGGCAAAAGGACACCATAATGTCAGATTACCCCTCTCGCATTGATCTCAAAGCTCTTGGATTGGTATCTACAAACTCTTTGATGTGCAGATAGGTGATAAGAGAAAAAAAGATACACTCAAGATGTCCTTCCCATGTAAGATTGCTAATATATAATAAAGGGCATCTATCTGGGTGCAGTGGCTCACATCTATAATTCCAGCAATGCTGGAGGCTGAGGCAGGAGAATCACAAGTTGGAGGCCAGCCTGGGCAACTTAGCAACATCCTGTCTCAAAAAAAGAAAAAAGAAAGAAAAGAAAAAAAAAAGAATGTTTATAGGGCTAGAGATCTAGCTCAGTGGTAAAGTGCCCCTGGGTTCCATCCCCAATACCACAAAGGAAAAAATGGAAGAGGTCATCTATCCGTTAAATGATCAATTCTGTCATGATACTGGGGTAGCTGGCTCCCAGATTCAATGTAGCAGGTTAGTATCCTTCCCTTCTGCTCCCCTCCCCCTCCACACTCCACCTGTGTGAAAGCTTATGACTAGAATTGCTGTCCATACTGGCTTGGCAAAAAGCCAAACATATTACTTATAGTGGGGTTACAAATTCATTTCTTCTGTATTCAGATGAGCAAGGAAGTTGCAGCTTCTTTATTTGTTTATTAACTTATCACTCATCCATAAGGAATTGGAAAAAAGAACCCTAAATTTTATCCCACTCAGTTAAACTTATTTCAGTCAATACTTCAGATGGCCCCTTTCTGTTTAGTGTCCTTAGGTAAAATAATAAGGTTTTACACTCTTCTCTCCATTGTTTTGTTCTCCTCTAAGTTAGTGTCTGTGCATACTGAAGTCTGCGAGAGCTCTGGATCGTCATGCCTCAATGGCAGAGCGATTGGACTGGTGACCACTAAAGTGTTGTTTTTCCATTCTAGCCTTTTGAAGTAAAGTAATTATCTCTGGAGTTATGATTCTAGTCATCTCGAAGTTCCTACTCAGTTCATCCTTTGTTTTGAGCAGAGTCCTCTGATATACCTCTGTGCTCTCAAAACTTCAGTGTCTCATCAGAACACAGAGGACTTGCTGGATCTTCTGTACAACACCCAACCATGTGAGCCCAGGAGTGATGGCTCAAGCTCATCTATCAACCTTCCTCCCACTGCCACCTCCTCATCATTACTCCTTGCCAAGAATCTGGCCTCTGGCCTTCTTGCCTCTTCTTTGTCTTCCTTGTTTCTTCCATATCCCTTGGAACTGGGTGGGGCAATGGTTTGGCAATTCATTCATTCTTGTATTATCTTTCTTGTAGGCTAGAGCAATGAGCCTCATGACCTAGCTTTTCCAAGTAGAAAGGATATCTTCTCTACATTTAAGAAAAGGCACTATAATTTGAATCCCTGATAAATCTGAACTTCAGATTCTTCTTTCTGGATAATGTCTAAGTCTTTTTGTGGAATCAATGCAAAATATAATCAAAGTACAAAGATCAAATTTTACTTTGTTATTCTAGATCTGCTCTGTTCAATATGGTAGCCACTAGCTCCAGGTAGCTATTTGAATTTAAAATAATTAAACAATTAAAATTTTAAAATTGAGGACCTCAGTCATATCAGCCACCATTCAAGTTTTCAGTAGCCAGATGTGGCAGAGGTCACTATATTGAACAGCAAACATGTCCACCAATATCATTATGGAAAATTACATCGGACAACTACTGCAGAGGAAATCTATACATCTTTCTTTTCTGAATCAGTAAAATGCTTTATTTGATGGGTGTGAAGCTTCCTGTAAGAATAAGTTCTACAGGATGTGGCAGTACATCTGAAAATACATTTTGAAACAATTACTTGTTATAGTTCTTGCTCTGGATTCTCTAGAAGATGGGTTAGTCAATAAGCCCCACCCACTTCCCCAGGGCCATTGTTGTTCTGTTTCTCCTAAGAGAAAGCTACATAAATTGTGCAGCCCAATGCAAAACCAGAATTTTATTCAAAAATTTGTAAGATTGCAACATCAGAGCATCAATCCAAGTTCTGGGTTTTCTGAGCAGGGGGCCCAATATGACTGCATAGGTTTCACACCTATGAAGCTGGCCTTTTCTAGGATAATCACACCCAAAAGAGAAATCAAGGCAGCTCTGTGGGTTTACTGGGGAATGTGCTCATGAGCAGCAATGCCAGAGCCCACAGCTGCACTCATGCTGGCCAAGTTCAGATGTTAACTCAGACAGCTGCCCAAGGGATGCCTGTGGCTAGAGGTAACTGCCTAGCCAAATCAAGTGACAGGAAGTGAGGGCCCCAACATGTACTGGAAAGCCCCTTGCTGAAAGGTCTGGGCATGTAAGCTGCTTCTATCTGCATGTTTCCATCGTAGCCAGGGGTGTGTCCATCCAGAAGGGCTGAGACCATCACAGCCATCATTCTAGAAACTACTGGAGGACTAAGAAAAGGCAGCACACCCAGGAACTTCAGCACAGACAATGTTGTCTAACTTTCTTACTTGCACTCTGGATGTGAGCAGAGCATGGGTGCAGGAAGGGCCTACCTGCCTTAATCTCAGGGGCAAGGGGATTCAAGGAAAGGCCAGAACTTCAAAATGAATGATCAGTGCAGAGGAGCAAAACAAAGAAAGAGAATCTACTTGTAAGTCAACTAAACAGAAACTGAGAAAATCAGACAAAAACAAAAGAGCTGAGGTGGAAGGTGAGACTTGAAAGATATAAACATTCTGTAAGATAAGTAAACTAACTCCCACAGCTTTTTAGAGTGTAGCAGATTGGAACCTACACATAGAAATGCTGGCAATGCAGTAAAAAATACTTTTAAATAAACAGTTGAGAGCAAAAGATAGAAAAATGGCTTTATAATAAAGAGAGGAAACAAAACCACAGTGGATTTAGTGCAAGTTGACCCTCTGATTTCTTTGATGGACAAACTAAATGGTTCCTCTTGAAGGTTTTCTTCAAGTGCCCTTGTCTCTCATACTGAACCTTGGCTTTGGCAGATATGAAGGCAGGCCCAGAACTCACTGGAGACCTGACCACCTCTGTCCAAGTTTAGAAGCTGCTCAAGGAGCTCCTTGAGCTCCTGGAGACAGAGTCTAGATCACAGATGTCCTTGGAGGAAACCCCTTGAGGACCACCCTTTGCCATGGAAAAGAAGTAGAAAACTCCACCCTCCAGCTTAGGAAAGTAGCTAGAAACCTGGGTGTTTAATTTCTCACAGAAGTCTTTTAATTTTAATCCTAGCCTCTAATTTACAGCAGAAATGAAGGGGACAATGAAGGAAAAAACTATATCAACTAAAGGGAAGACAGAAGAAGAATAAATCAAAGTTAAAGAATGTTAAATAGAAAACATACTGTAAATCATTTCAATAATCAAAATACATGTAAATATCAATATACTGAACTTGCCTATTAAAGAGTAGCGAATTTTTTTTTTTAATGGGGTCTTACTATGTAGCCCAGCCTGGCCTCCAGTGATCTTCTGGCCTCAGCCTCCCAAATTGGAGGGACTACCACTGCACCCAGCTGAGATTTTTCAGAATTTTAAGAAATTCGGCCATGTACTGCTTAATAAGAGGAACACCTAACAGATGATGGATGCCACAGAGAGGTCATTGGTAGATAGATAGATGAAACATACTAGAAAAATATTTTAAAAATTAAACCTATAACAATATTATTAATTTTTAAAATTTTCAGGCAAAAACATAAGAGATAAAGAGTGTAATTACATAATGTCAAAAAAATAAAAATTCACATTAACAAAGCAGTCATTTGGAACTTCAGTGTGTGTGTGTGTGTGTGTGTGTGAGAGAGAGAGAGAGAGAGAGAGAGAAAAGAGAGAGAGACATTGTCAAAATTAGAAAATAATCAGTTGTAGAAGATGTAAACAACATAAGTAACTTTATACCCAAATTACAGGAGATGCATTCTTTCTAGCACATATGAAACATGTAGGAAAGCGATTACAGAGCTAGGGCTGTAGCTCCATGGCAGAGTGCTTTTTAGTCTTTAGCATTGCATAATAAATAAATAAATAAATAAATAAATAAATAAATAAAGGCATGCTGTTCATCTGTAACCACAATTTTTTTAAAAGCTGATTATAATATGTCTAAAGCAAATCTCAAGCAAATACCAAGGATCTAAAATTACATAAAACATGTTCTCTGACATAAAACAATAAAATTAGAAACCACCATTTATTTTAGAAACTTTCAAACAACTATGAAGGGAGAAAATTAATGGAAATTACTAATGTATATTTCTGCTCAGATAATAAAAACCCTGGTACCAAGATTCGTGACATGCAGTTCAGTTGCACATCTTCAGGATTTCCTTCCTTTAGACGGGAAGTTAGAGCTTTATGCGCAAAATTAAGCAGAGAAGGAAGCATATATCCCAAAGATTTAAAAAATCCTGTGGTTGAAGGTGTGGCTCAGTGGCAAAGTACATGCTAACTGTGCAATACCCTGGGTTTAATTCTCAGCATTAAATTAATTAATTAATTAATTAACTAATTAATTTAAAAACCAAGACAAAGAAAATAGAAGGAAAGAAGACACAACAAAAGAATTGAAGTTTAAGAAAAAAATTACCCATTAAGTACCGTACCAACAAAGTGTGTGTATGTAAGTGTGTGTGTGTGTGTAGGATCTCACCAATTGCCCAGGCTGACCATGAACTTGCAATCCTCCTATCTCAGCCTCCTGTATTGCTGAGATTATAGGCATGTGCTACCGTGTTCGGTGGCAAATAAACTTTTGAAAAAGATAACCAAGAGTCTATAATAAAAGGCATAGATACACACACACACACACACACACACACATGCACACATACATATACATGGAATCTATATGGAACAGATATGGCTTACATATCCCCTTACATGGCTTACATTTCAGGAAGAGGTGAACAATAGATAAATGGTGCTAAGTTAACTGGCAGTATACAATGAAAAATAATTCAGATATCCACCTCATGCCATAACAAAAGCACATTCTGCATGGATTCAAACCGTAAATATATGGTGGGGGAGGTCTTAGAAAGTATAAGAGAATGTCTGTTTTACATTTCTTGAGGTTTCTTAAAAAAAACACCAAAAGCACTAATGATAATAGCTTGATAATTTACAGTAAAATATAAAAAGCCCATTAGACAAAAGACTCTGTAAACAGTCTGGGAGAAGTTATTTATAATATATATTATTGGGTTTCGGTATCCAGAAAATGAAAGATCCTTATAAATCAATTAGAAAATAAAAGTAGTGCAATGGAAAAATTGTCAATATTTAATTGTTATAAGGAAGCTAAATAACCAAAAAAGATTTTTAAAATTCTCAACTTCAGCAATAAATGCAAATTAAAACCACAGTAAGGTACTTTCTCACACCCATAGGATTGGCAATGCTAGGAAGTCTAAGAAGGCTAAATGTTTGTTAGGATGTGTGAAGGAGGAGGAGAAGAAAAAAAAAGAAAGAACTTTTGTACATGACTGGTGTGAATGTGTGTCATTTAAAAACACATTGGAGAACAATATTACAATATCAAATAAAGTTAGTGTACACATACCCTGTGATATGGTAATTCTTACAGGTATAAAACCTAAAAAAATTCTCATACATGTGCCTAAAGAGACAGGAAATAAAATGCTTATTGTGGCAATGTTTTCAATGGTTGGAAAAAAAAAACCTAAACTTTCAAAATTAATAGAACTGTGGATAAATAAATGGTACTGGAGACACAATAAAAATAACAAATACATACTAAATATATAAAAATAAGACTGGAAGGATGCATGCTAATTTCAGGATAGTGATTATGTTGGGCAAAGAGCAGTGGAATTGGATAGGGGAGCTGTAGTTAAAATGTATCCATAGTATTAAAACAAACAAAAAGACTTATAGTCACTATCACAACATGCCAACATTGGTTAAATCTGCTAAAAACAATGGGTGTGACTCGCATGCACAGACCAATTTAAGAAATAAATTCTAGAATTGTTAAGGAAAAAACAAAGCTGTGGAGGACTATAAGGGATGGACCACCATTTACATAAAAACTAGCATGCAGGCTCTGCTTGTTCTGTTGGAGATTTCTGAATGCCAACAGTATTGGCTTCTGAGGGAGGGGAAACTGGGGAGCAGGGGCCAATTATGGGAAAAGACCTATTTAATGTAGGGTTTTTTTTCTATTATTGGGCTGTTTTATCACTTGCATATATTTTCTCAATAAGAAAAAAAGAAAGCAAAAATTATTTTAATTAAAATGTTTCCTACCCCACTTAAAGCCAAAATTACTGTTTTGAAGACTATTTTACATAAAATGTAAGTGTGCCCTTATGTTTGCCATCTTCCCAAATGACTGTTTTTCTCAAACGTTCTTGCTAATAAGTTCCTTGCCATCAGTCTCTCAGGAACATACACCCGGCCTGCTGCATCTGCTTTAACTGTGCATCTATTTATATGGGATGACTGATACTTTCCCTAATAAATCTTACCAATTCCCCCGCTAAGGAAATGAGTGCTGACTAAATGGTTGATGACACATGGGAATTATTCCTACACTTTCCCATACAGTAAGACAAATCAACACAATGCAGAATTCCTGTTATAAACACTAACAGCTTTGGGGTCTATCACTAATGGGGGGAATACGATGAACCCAGTGAATCTAGGCTTTTCTCACAGAAACAGACTGAGGTAATCTGAGAGCAAAGGCAGGATTTGGAGTTCCTAACTTCAGATGTTTTATTTCCATGAGCTAATTTACAATCAAAAGAGCCCCAAAACTACCCAATCCCTCAACTACTTCAAACAGTGAGCTTTCCTCCTATATTTAACAATGAGTTTTAAAAGTTGCTTTGCTGTTCAGAAGCTAACTACCTTCCTGCAACGGTGATTTCAAACCTTTTCAAACCTAGGACCACTTTAGGGGACAAAACAATCTAAAACAATTAGATCTTATTGCCCTTTGTTATCCCGAGCTGGACACCTAAGGCCCACACGCTACTTGGTGCACAGTGCAAAGTTCTGGTTAATACCACCTTGCAGGTTGTCAAGGAAGCAGGGTAGTGGGGGGAAGAGGAAAGGATTACAGTCATCTCTTTTTCATGTCTTTCATTTCACAACTTCTTCCTTCCCATGCCTGCTGGTGTGCTCACTTGCCTTGTTCCAGAGCCAAGAGACAGGTCAACTTCACTGCTTCTCATCCAAGTTGGCAGAGGTTGTGGCAGCAGGGTGGTAACTCTGCCCGATGTTCCCAAGCTGCAGTTGGGATGTATCCAACAGCAAAGTCACTCGGTAAACAGTTCTCTGTTTCTCTTTTCCTTGAGTTGGCTAGGCCCTAGTACCACCCACTCTTTAATTGAAGACAAGCCCACAGACCAGAAACTTCACAGATCACCCTGTCTTAAAACAAGTCTTTTGTTAGATACAAAATACCATCTACAAAGTCATCCATACACTGTATCATTTCAACACTATATCATTTTCACTCCAAACCTAATAGATGTCTTTTTGATGGTTTGACTTTTCTGTTTTCAGTAGTATTTCTTGTACATCATTGAGTTCAATGTTCAAAAATCTTATTGCGTCTTTTTATGCCTACCTTTAAGTCACAGTGGGGAGGGGGAGAGGAGATGAACAAACATTGTGTTTAGCAGTTATATATTTTAATATGTTTACAAACTAATTGGAGAGAGAAACATCAATGTGAAAAAAATAAAGAATAATTCAGGACAAAATATCTTTAAACACCAAAAATGAGGGTTAGAGATCAGAGAGGCATGGAGAGGTTAGGAAAAGATTCAAGGAAGGTGTGAGCTGGAGATGGGTTTTGAAGGAAGAATGAAAGGTTGAGGAGAACTTCTCAGAGGTGACAAGATGATCAAAGCCTCAGAGGCTGATGTCAGCAGAGCAGATTGTGGGACTGAGTCTAATAAAGACCAGTCTAATAAAGCAACGCTGATACCAGAAAACAGGAAAACAAAACAAGCAAATAAAACCAAGGGACCAGTGGGATTAAGAAGTTGGTGAAGAATGACTTATCTTGCTTTATGTTGAATCCTAGAGCACAAATAAAACTCTTGAATCATGTTGTCCACCTGCACACCTTCATTTACAGATGAGAACACTGAGGATTAGAGTCATAAAACAATTTCACATATCAGGTTGCAAATTAGTACCAGAGTAGAAATTCAACTCCAGGGCTGCTCACTCCCAGTGCATCACACTCTGCTTCAAACACAACACTCATGCTCAGATGACACCAAGGCCTGCTGAGGCCAATGACATACTAATGGTAACAGCATGATAAGTTCCAAAATAGTTGCCTTATGGAAGGGATATGGCTCATTTTGTGCATAGATATTTCTAAAAATTTCTTTTCTTGACTTTCATTACATATTGCATTGTATTTCACTTCCACTTAACATTCAAACTCTTCCATGGCCTGCCTGACCTTTCTGACTTTATCTCCCAGCACTGCCCACTATAAAGCCTCCACTCCAACCAGGAGCACCCATTCTCTTTCCAACTTTTGCCAAGTTCATGCTCAGTTCTGGGATACATTGTTCCTGTCATTTCTGCCTTCTCTAAGATTTTTTGCCCATTTCCAACCTCAGTGAATACTTCAGGGCTCAGTTAAGGTCTTTAGCTACCTCCTCTGCACTCCTACTTGACTCAATGCAGCCTAATTCACAGCAATAAAATTTTATAGAGGTCCTGCCATGTGGTAGGCATTCTACTAAACACTTGGATTCCAAGATAAGAAAGGCACAGATGCTACCTACTGTCAAGGTGCTAAGAGTAGAAAGGGAATGCAAACATGAAAATAAATCTTTATCACCCAGATTCATAAAAGCAGGCACAAGAAACACAGAAACAGTACAGTCTAGAGGGTGGAAAGGGTGAAGATCTCACTGAGAGAGTGATGTCTCAGCTCAGTTAATGGTGGAATAACAGTTCATTAGGTCTACATTGGGAAAAAGAAGGAAAAGGCCATTCCAGTCAGAGAAGATGGGATGTGGAAATTTACAACATCTGGTTTTGGTATCAAATTTTTTACTCAAGTAGGTTTAGGTTTGGCACTAGAATTTGGTTTGCCTTCAAAATAGTGTGCAAATAAAGGAACATGAGTGGGAAAGGCCAGAGAGATGGTAAGGGGTTCCTACATTCTATAAAGATGAAGAGCCAATGAGGCACTCTTAAGAGGAACAACTTAAATCAAGTGTGTGGGAGAATGGTTCAGAGCATTCTCTGAACCCCTTCTTACATTCAAGCAATTAAGTAAAGTTATATGAATGAAAGTTCTAGAGGCAGACCTTGAAGAATGGGTAAAATTTCAACAGACTGCAATGGAGGGAAAGTCATTAATTACATCATTAGTGGAAACTGCAAAGTAACCACTTAATTGTTACCTGATTGTTCCAAGTATGGTAATTTTTCTCTCCTGAGACGTATTACCTAAATTCTTCAAGGAAAGGCATTATTTTTCAAATTTCTTTATAATTGCTCCAAGTCACTAAACAAAGCTCTGGATACAAAATGGGTTTTTGATCAATTATCTTTCCGGGTGAAACAAAAAAAAAGAGAGAGAGAGAAAAGAAAACCCTCATATTTGTTTATGACAGGAGCTTGTTTTTATTCCTAAATCTGTTGCTAAGAATGAAAATCCATAAGCTTTTATAAATCCATATTTGAAATGAAGATGGTGTGTAAAATTGGAAGCTTATGGTTGTCTAATAAAGGACAGAAGATTCCAATTAAAGCCAAAATTCCATCTCGAAGCAGCCTTTCTCACTGTGTGGGCATCCCAACTGCTAAGTTTGTTTAATAGATCAAATTAAATGGATGACTGCCTTTGAAGGGCATCTTAGGGACTTGGGACTTAGCTTTGCTTTGGTGTGTATTTCCCTAAGCTCACTACTGACAGAAGTATTCAGTCTTATTATCTTGAAGTCAAACCACTTTTAGATATTGGGGAGAGTGATATAAATACTTCAAGAAATATATATATGTTATTTATTTTTCTTGCTGAGAAAAGGAGCACTGGGTTTCACCAATTCTTTCTCCCTTCTCCAAATATGATCAAGCTCTGAAAAATACCCTGACAAAAATACGTTTAAGTGCCAGGGATGATTTATGTTCAATAAAGAGAAATGTCCTTTTCATGTGTTCAACAGTGCTCATATCGCATTACATATGTTATTTTTAACTCTTAAATAGTGAGATACTGTCATGCAAGGAAGGATATTCCAAATAGTTAACAGGGGTACAGCATGGAAATCAACCATTCAGATGGACCCCTGAATAATCTGACTGGATGCCATTTGGTTCACTGACCTTGCACATATACCTACATGGAAGCCCTGTTGTGGTAGGCTGTTAAGTTAGTTTTTTTCATCCATTTCCCTTCCAGTAGCAGCCACAAACTTTCCTTTGGAGAACTGCCCTCCCTCAGGGGAAATGGCCATCATGGGGCTCTACCTTTCCTGGGTCACAAGGAGGGGCATGAAACCTGCATTTAGCCAATCAATATGGGAAGACATGGGGAATACCCCCAAATCAAAATAGAACATTTTCCCCACCACAGTAATTCGTTGAGGATTATGTGTATGACCATAATACACATTTAGGCCAAGTAGAATCCTCCCCAGAATTTTTCCTCTGAAGTTATTGGGGATGATTTCTTCTATTTAAGAGACTGTTGAACTTGTAGGATATAAGCCCAAGGCACCTGGAGGTCATCTTGCCTTTGTAGAGAAGAAATCCTAACTGAAGACTGAAGTCAGGAAGGAATAAGTGAACCTGAGAAAGATGAAAGATAAGTCCTGAAAACACATTTGGGATTCTAGAAGCCATGCCTATAGCTAACATTCAAGTAAGAACTGATCAATAATCATGCCCACAAAATATAATTCTACATAATTTCTATTACACAATGCTGATGAAATCTTGAACTTGATTGAAAACTCTGCTTTATATTAAGTTGTTCTAAGACTCTAAACCAATACATCATGTAACTAGAAGCCATCATGGGTCCTTAATCAGGGGAATAACAAAATAAAGATGGTGTTTTAGAAAAGTTTGGCTGACTGAGATGTGTGGAAATAATCAAAACAACATATGCTCATACATATACTCAGAAATATATACATATATATACATATATATGTATATATATATATATGCACACACACATATATATTCTTAATTTTCAAAGATGCCAGGTGCCATTTCTTTCTGTTAGCATAACTGAAAAGAACTATTATTGCTAGTGCCTTTAAAATGTTTGGAAACTATTATATCCTCTTCCTTTAATTATTTGGAACACTGAATCATAGGTTTACCACATTCATTTATCCTGTAAGCATATTTTAGGAAGTTGCTATGCACGGGTTACCATTTATAGGCATGAGGGATAAAAAGGATAAATGAAGCAACATCTCTGCCCTCCAGGAGCTAACAGTCTGGTAAGAGAAACAGAAGTGTAATTAGATAAAGGGCATAAGAGTTGGTGGGGCCAGCTCCTTGCCTTCTACTGGAGGCGGCCTCCTCCTCCTCCTGGGAAGCACAGGTATCTGCGAGCTGGACACAAAGAACAGAGGATGAACACGTAGCTCCTCAGTGTTCCAGGCTAAACTGTTCAGTAAATCCTAGGATTTTCTGGCATTTCAGGCACAACTCAGATGCCTTATTATTGCTTTGATTTTTATTCTTTGGTTTTTAAAGAACTTTCTCACCAGAATGTTAATGAGTTAGGTATCCAATAGTTGATGAATATAGTCTTGTTCTAACTCTCACTGCAAGGCTAGATATGGTCTTTAGGAAATTACTTTGGTTGATTTATACTTCAAATTGAAAATTAAGGTTAGATTCTAAAAAGCTTAATTACCAATAAAATGCTTGAGAGCACCAATGGGAACCTCCCAAGTTACATTTTCAGTCATTGCCAAGACTGTTTACTCCCAGCCATCTTTTCCTTAAAGAGGCAGAGTAACTAGGTCTTAGGAGTGGATTTCTTCACAAGAAATTCCTTGAGGCTATGTCATTTTCCTCAATTCCTCATTGGAATTTCATGATCATTTAACCCATAGCTGGAATTCACTTAGAGATTCTCAGGAGCTAGAGGCCAAAAAGACAGACAATTTCTTTCATCATATTCCCCACTTTAGTTCCTGGATCTTTCTGTGAGTGTTGTTTTGTTTAGGTAGATGAGAGATATACTTAACAAATGAGGAGAAAAAATAAGTCCCCCATTTCTTTTCCCTTTTATTCTAATTGGCTTTTTTTTTCCACATGGACTTTCAAATCAAATGTAATCTAAAATAGCCTATTTTTTTTTCTCCCAAACTCTTACAAGAGTGAAAAGAAAGCATTGGTTGAGTTAGATTACTTACTATAAAAAATTTAGTGCCTGAGTTCTAAATTAAGCTAGAAAGCTCTTCAGAAATTACCTTGTCCAAATTCTTCATTCTTCAAATATTTAGACTGGTTTTCTCACTCAGAGCTAATCAGAAGCACAGCCAAGAACCTGATCTCAGAAGGCACTTGGTATTGCTGGTAAATTCCCCGTCCATTTCCCATAACAAATGTTACACTGTTTTCATGAACATTACAATACTACCTCCCCATCACTCTGGCCCCTACCTCATGGGAAATTAAAAGCTACCTAGCACAAAATCCAGATTTCACCTTTAAATTCCTCATCATTCATAGCAAGATTATCAACACCTTTGAAGGGTACTCCTGTCATTTGTTATCTGTGTCCCATGGAGTCCCATCCCCTCTATCCTATTAATAGTTTTGTTTTATCTTCATGGGAATCTTCACTCTATCTGCATCTCCTGTTCAATAAATAGAAATGCTTGAATATTATATTTATGGTGACTTTGTCCCCCATTTCAGGAATTTCTTTTCATCATAACAAAACTTAACATTTCCACATTCTCAATTCAGTCACTCCTTCAACTTCAAAAATCCAACTTTGACACTACTATTCAACTAAAAATGTTTGGGCTACAGCCATCTGTGCCTTTCAAGGACATTGTTAGATTCTCTCCTTTTGGGCACTTGCTTCTCTTTTGGCTTCCTTATTCTCCTCTTCCTATTGGTTTACTTCCCAGTTTTTCTTTCTTCCTTCATTCATTCCTAATTACTGATGTTTCCCTGGGTTCTGTTCTTGGCACCTTTCCTTCTTATTCTCTCCTATAAATGGCAAGTCCCATTAACACCTCAGCCCTCACACACACACATCTATGTAATCCATTTAAAGGAAAAGATTTCTCTAGGTATTCAAAGGTGACTGAAATTATTTCTATTATAACATTATTTACTTATTTAAATATAAAATTGAATTCCTCTGTTTATCATTGTTATACAATTTTACAACTAAAACCTTGCAAAATGAATGAAAATAAAACTAAAAATCTAAAAAAAAAAACCTCACAAAATGAAATGAGCACTAATTTGTGTGGTAGTGATGTTGTTTTTTTGAAACTAAATTGCCGCCTGTAACTACAGAACTGGTTGCTAATACTATGACTCTTCTCAATTGAAATAGAGCTGAGTGCTGTGTGATGATTCAGTTCTCCCACCACTCTTCTCTATTCAAACTACCATGAAACTTCATTCACTTGGGCAAGCACACAATGACACTTGACCTGATTGCATCATTTACATATTAAACCTGGCTCTGTGATACTTGGCACCAGACAAGATTATAAACAGAAATACAAATGCAGATACTAGAGTAAGTTGTCGATACTTACTCATGTGGTGGTCATTCAGATAATCCAGATTATGGTTGAAATGAAAACATGAATATAAGTATGAATATAAAAACCAATTTAATGAACATACAAATCTCTGAAAATGCATATGAAAAAAAAATCCCCGAGATCTGAGGACCCCAACTTTGTGAGTCCCAGATCTGAATCTGCAGCCCAAAACCCTTTCTCAAGTTTCTGTCCTGTATTTCCAACTGCCTACTAAAAATTTGTCTACCTACATGACATCTCAGATGCAACATGTCCAAACTGAACTTGTTATCATTCCCCACGCACACACCCACCTTAACCTCTATTCCCAATCTTAGTCAATGACATCATCATCTACCCTGACACCTAAGCCAAAAATTTAAGTCTCATCCTAGATTCTTTCCTTTGCCTCACCACCTACATCCAAATCTTGTTGATGCTACTTCCTAAACTTCTTTCAAATCAATTGCCTCTTTACCTTTGACCCAAAAATCCTATTCAGAAACTATCTCAAGGAAATAATCTACATATTAATGAAACAACAATAATAACAATAACTAAAGAGCTGTGTTCCAAAAGAAACACAGAGTTCTCAAAGAGTTTAACTGAAAAGAGCCCTAAGAAAGAAACATTTAGAGTTGTGGCTGGGGTTAAGAGAACCAACAAGAGAGAGTAAAGAATACTGAGACTGGCAACAGTGAGAAGCCAATACCAGTCCAAGGTTGGAAAGGGAAAGAAATGAGAAGCTATCATTGGACCCCAATGACAGTTGGAGCTCCAATAGGAGCTGTGGCCATAAGAGACCGTGGTCATAACAGCCTCTGACATCTGGCAGCCAGCTAGAGGAGGCCACCATCGCAATCCCATGGACCTAACCAGAAGTCAGAGGACCAGGGAACCTAAATGATGACGCGGAGCAGGGCAGAGAAGGATGGATGAGTTACAGGGAGTAGAGGCAGACAGAAGAGGGGGTGGGATAGAAAATAACCAGCACAAAGATGTCAGCGATAAATTCAAGTAGATCAATAATAGCAATTATCCAAAAGGACTAAAGTCAAGTAGGTCAAAGTCAAATATAAGGGCCTGGGATGCAGCTCAGTGGCAGAGCCTTGCCTAGCATGTCGAAATCCCTGGGATCAATCCCCAGCACTACAAAAATTACACCATTGAGATGAATAATATTATTATTACTATAATATTAAAATGAACATCAAAGCAATCAATAAGTATTCAAGAAAAAAGCAGTAGTACAGATAAAAAGAATCACTAGATAGTGATAAAAAGTTGTGGTGTTTTGGTAAACAGTTAACAGGCTGGGAGAGGGGCTGGGAAAATTGTTTCCCAATTTGGGGGGTGTAAATATTTTTACGTGGGTCAATTTCAAACTATCAACACAATGTCAACTGACTCACAAAATTCCTGAAAATTTAAAATTAGCTTTTAAGAACTTCAGCTCTTGCTAGGGACAGTGGCGCACACTTGTAATTCCAGCAGTTTGGGGGACTAAGGCAGGAGGATTGAGAGTTCAAAGCCAGACTCAGCAAATTAGTGAGGTCCTGAGCAACTCAGCAAAATCCTGTCTCTAAGTAAAATATACTGTCGCTCAGTGGTTAGGTGCCCCTGGCTTCAATCCCTGGTACAAGAAAAACAAAAAACAAAAAAACAAAAAAAGAATTGCAGCTCTTATACTTGTATTCCCACGTTTATTGTGGCACTATTTAAAATAGCCAACAAATAAAATTAGTCAAAGTGCCCATCAACAGATGAATGGCTAAAGTAACACGAGATATTTATATTTATATATATATATATAAATGGAGTATTATTCAGCCATAAAGAAGGAGATCATGCTATTTGCAAGAATATGGGTGTGACCAGAGGTTATGTTAACAAAGATAAGCCAGACACAGAAAGACAAATGTCACATGTTTTCTCTTATATTTTTTCTCACATATGGAGAATTGAAAAAAAAAAAAAGAATGACTTGAAAATAGAAGACTGATTATTAGGAAAGGGGAAGGGGACCACAGGGGAGTAAAAGAGAGTAAAGGGAGAGTGAAATCATCACAGCATAATATATGCATATATGGAAATGTCACAGTGAAACCCAATTTGTACAACTGATATGTTATAATAATAAGAAGAATTGCACCTCTTATGGATGCAAGTAAACCTCAGCATCCCTATTCAACAGACAGTTTGATTCACCAGAAAAGCAAAGCAATTAAAAACATTGATGAGGGCTGCAGATATAGCTCAGTGATAGAATATTTACCTCACATGCTTATGGCCCTGGATTTGATCCCAACCCTGCAGGGGGAAATAAAATTCACAACTATGCATTGTGCAATACTTGATTGGAAAGGTGTGGAAGGGAAAAGCTATATTGAGGGAAAATTATAATAGAAAGCATATTAGATAATAACAACACCTTGATGCTAATTTTGTTGATGTAAGAGTGGTACACTTATATCTTTGTAAGAGATATTGTTCAAGTATGGGGAAAGGAAATGCCATGATACATGCAATTTATTTTCAAACCATTCATTAAAAATGATATATAGTGGGCTAGGGGTATAGCTCAGTGGTAGAGCACTTGCCTAGCATGTGGGAAGCACTGGGCTCGATTCTCAGCACCAGATATAAATAAATAAATAAAATAAAGGTCCTTTGACAACTAAAAAAATCTTTTAAAAATGATATATAGTTGTATCAGCTGAAATGGTAAAGTAGTAGCTTCAGGGATCCCTCCCACTATAAAAAATAACCATAAATTCAGCCAAATTGTCAAAAACAACTTTATCAAAACTAGAAAATATTGAAAAGTTTACAACAACCAAGTAAACACTGATCAAGAAGAGCATTTTTACTAGCTGCTCCTCTTCTCCCCTCCCCTGGCGTGGTGGTGGTCTTGACGACAGCAGCCAACAAGTTCTCAGTGTGGGGCTGTGGGCTCAGAGGGAGAAAGAGCAGGTCTTATTCATGAGGAATTGCGTGTGTTTTAACCTGTCTGAGGGCTACCTGCAGTACTGACAGAAGCTTGCCTTGATCACCTAACTCCTGCTTACTCAGGACAGAAAAGTGGCCATGCAAAGACTTTCCTTGAACACATAGTAAGGCCAATTGACAAACTGTTGCCACCTGGGATAAAAGATTACAACAGAGGAAAAAAAAAATGCTGAAATCCTGGAAGAAAAGGCGTTCTAAGTAGACAGATATTCTGACACTAAGAAAGCCATGTGCATGCCCAGAGTGGGACACATGCTAGAAAAGACCTGAGAAGCCTTCACCTCTGGCTGATCTCTAAGCGCAATGCAAGCAGGAAGTAGAAGGCTAAGGCAGAGGAGTAGAACCCTGGCTGAGCGCCCAAGGAGTGCTCTAGTGGAGCCAATCTGCAACGACTGGGAGAAGTTTTTCTTTTTTCTTTTCCCTTTTCCCCTGCCTTTTTTTTTTTTTTTTTTCTTTTTTAAATCTTTTCTTTCTCTTTCTCTTTTTCCTTTTTGTTAATCAAGAATCCTATATTGGCAAAACTGTCCTTCAAAAATGAGGGAGCTATTAAGACATTCCCAGATAAAAGCTGGGAGAGTTTGGTCCTACTAAATCACTCTACAAAAATATGTTTTAAAGGAACATTTTGAAATGGCAGGGCACTAGACAGTAACTGGAAGCCGTGTGAAGAAGCCACAGAAAGAACTCCAGTACAGGTAACAAGGTAAGTAAATAAAAACCTCACAACTTTTAGTTTGTAATTCCTCTTTTATATTTCCTACATGATTTAAAAGATGCATACATAGCAACTATTACATCATTTTATATGTATAACGGTATAATTTGCCACAATAACAACATAAACGGGGGGGCAGAACTGTATAGGAACGGTGATTTTATATGATACTGAAGCTAAGTTGGTATTAATTCAAGCTAGGTTGTTATAGATTTAGACTGTTTATTGTAAACCCCATGATGACCACTTTAAAAAACCCTTAAAACACATACAAAAGAAATAAGAAGGTTATCAAAATTTACTTTACACAAAATCAACAAAATATAAAAGAAGACAGTAATATTGGGGCTGAGGTTGCAGTTCAATGGCAGAGCACTTGCCTAGCACATGTGAGGCACTGGGTTCAATCCTCAGCACCACATAAAAATAAATAAATAAAAGTTAAAAAAAAAAACTAATTGAGAAAGGAGGAACTTTGGATGGTGTAGAGGAAAATGGGACAGGAGGGGTTGGAGAAAGACATTATTATACTATGTATATGTAAGATTACATGAATGCTATGAATCTACATTGTGTACCACCATAGAAATGAAAAGTTGTACATTTGTGTAAAAAAATGTGGAAAAATACTGTCATGTATAACTAAATATGAAAGAAATACATAAGGTAAAAAAAACTAAATGTACTTTTTTATAAAAAGAAGACAGTAATAAAGAAAATGAAGCAGAAAAGGGTATAAGACACACTGAAAACCAACATCAAAATGGCATTCTTTTCTTATTAGTCATTACTTTATGTAAATAGAGAACACTTTGAAATCAAAAGGTGGAGAGATTGGAAGAATGTGTGTTTGAAAATGATGCAACTATAAATGTTGTCCACAAAGAGACTTGCTTTAGATCCAAAGACCCAAATAGATGGAAAGGGAAAACATGGTGCCATGAATTGAATTCTGTCCCCCCAAAATGTGTTAAAATCCTAACACCCAACTTCTGAATGTGAACTTATTTGGAAATAGGATCTTTGCAGACAACCAAGTTAAGATGAGGTCATTAGGGTGGATCCTAATCCAAAATAAATAGAATGCTTATAAAAAGAAGAGATTCAGGGAAGGAGGCCAGTGGAAAGGGGGCAGAGATGGGAACAAGGAATGCCTGGGACTACCAGAAGCTGGAAGAGGCAAGGAAGGATCCAAGGAAGCCTCCTGCCACAGAAACTTCAGAGGGAGCATGACACTGATAACTCCTTTATTTAACATTTCTGACCTCCAGAACTGTGGGAGATATGTTTATTTTATTTTATGCCACTCTGTGACATTTTGGTATAGCGTCCCTAGAAAACTAATACAGAGGGGGAAAAATATTCTACGAAAATAGTAATCAACATGGAACAGGAATGGCTACACTAAGATCAATTTAAGCCAAAAACTGCCAGAAGAGAAAGAGAAGGTGATTGTGCATTGATAAAAGGGTGAATTCATCAAAAAGATGTAAAAATTATACACATATTTACACCAACAGAATAACTAAAAAATATGGAAAAATACTGCCATGATTGAAGCAAGTTCTACAATATTAGTCGGAAACTTCAATACCCAAAAATTGTTACAGCATGTAGAGAGAAAACCAAAAAGAAAAATTAAGTATTTTAAACAACCTAGACCAACTAGATTTTTATAAAGCAGCAAGATCTAATAGACTCCACCCAACAACAGAAGTAACATAACAGAAGTAACATAAGTATGCATATAAATGCATAAAAGTTTTTAAAAAGGTACATCAACAACTAAAGAGAATTTTTTAAAAAGAAAAGTAAAAAGATTGCAAGTCAAGCCATCATAAATTGGAGACTACTTTAAAAAAGAAAGATCTCAATTCAGTTAACTTCGTAGTTCACATTAACTTGAAAAAAAGAGCAAAAACTACACCAAAAGCTGCAGGTGGAAGAAAACAATAAAGATTGGAGCTCACATAAACAAAATAAGGAATATAAAAATAATAAAGAAATCAATGAAATCAGAAGCTTATTCTATGACAATACCAACAAAATGATGAAAATTTTATTTGGACTAAAGAATAAACTCACACAAATTACAAAAATCAGATCTAAAAGTGACACATTGCTATCGACATTATAGAAATAAAGAAGATTGTATAGCAAAGCTATGGAGCCAAGAGATGAATGGATAAAGAAAATGTGGTGCACGCGCGCACACACACACACACACACACACACGAGTATTACTCAGCCATTAAAAAGAATGACTTTGTGACCATTTGCCAGTAAATGAATGGATCTGGAAACTATTATGCTAAGTGAAGTAAGCCAATCCCAAAAGCTGAATTGAATGTTTTTGCTGATATGTGGAAGCTAACCCACAATAAGGGGGATGGGTAGGAATACAAATTCAGTAGATTAAACAAAGGGGAATGAGGGGAAGGAGGGGGAATAGGAAAAGGACAGACAGTGGAATTAATCTGAAATAATTTTCCTATGTACATGTATGTACACCACAGTGAATCCCACCATCCTGTTCATCCACAAGAATGGAGTCCTAATTAGAATAAGATACATTCCATGCATGTATAATTATATCAAAATGAATTCTACTGTCATGCATAACCAAAAAGAACCAATAAAACTGAAGAAGAAATAAAACAAGTTCATATATTAAAGCATAAAAAATAAAGTGCAAGAAATCTGGCAAATAAAAAGTGGATTGAAAAAGAATACCAAAAACAATCACATGTCAAAAAATTTGATAATATCCACACATGGTAGCACATACCTATAATCCCAACAACTAGGGGGGCTAAGGCAAGATCACAAGTTCAAGGCTAGCCTGGGAAACTTAGTGAGACCCGTCTCAAAATTAAAAAAATAAAAAGGGCTGGAGATGTGGAGATGCAGCTTAGTGGGAGAGTGCCCCTGGATTCAGTCCCTAGTACCACCAAAAAAAAAAAAAAAAAGAAAAAAAGAGGGGGAATCAAGTCCCTAACTGTAAGAGTGAAAACTAGAAAACTCTTAGAAAACCACACAGAGGTAAATTTTCATGCCCTTGTATAAGAAAAACAAAGTTAAATAATCTATATAAAAGAAGCAAATTCCTAGAAACCACAATCAACAAAATTGACTCAAGAAGAAATAAAAAATCTGAGCAGAGTTCTAACAAGTAAAGAGATGGAATTGGGAGAGTTAAAAAAAAAAAAAATCCCAACAAAGAAAAGTCCAGGAACAGATGGCTTCAGTGTTGAATCATACCAAACATTTAAAGAAAAATTAACACCAATCCTTCTCAAAATTTGCTGAAAACTGAAGATTAGAGAACACTTCCTACTCAACAGATGAGGCCAGCATTACCCTGACACCAAGACCAGACCAAGAACTGACAAGAAAATCACAAGCTGACATTCTCAACATATACGAATAGAGATTGCAAAAATTCTCAAAAAATGCTAGTAAACCAAATCCAATAGAATATTAAAAGATTACAGGCCGGCCGGGCGTGGTGGCTCACGCCTGTAATCCAAGTGACTTGGGAGGCTGAGTCAGGAAGATCACAAGTTCAAAGCCAGCCTCAGCAACTTAGCGAGGCCCTTAGCAACTCAGTGAGACCCTGTCTCTAAATAAAATACAAAATAGGGCTGGGGATGTGGTTCAGTGGCCGAGTGTCTCTGAGTTCAATCCCTGGTTCCAAAAAAAAAAAAAAAAAAAAAAAAAGATTACAGGCCATAAGTCAAGTGGTTTTTATACCAGAAATATAAGGATGATTCAATATCTTTTAAAAAAGCAATCAATGTAATACATCATATTATAGAAATGAAGGAAAAACATCATGTGGTCATCTGAATTGCTGCATAAAAATCATTTAACAAATGAAAAAGAAAACTAGGAATAGAAGAGCTCTTCCTCAGCATAATTAAGGGCATTTATTGATTGCCCACAGTTAACAATGTACTTAATGGCAAAAGACTGAAAACTGACCTCAGGAACAAGGTAAAGGATGACCACTTTCACCAATGCTATCATTATACTGGAAGTTCTAGCCAGAGAAATATTAAGTTAAAAAAATACAATATATACAATTTAGAAATAAGTGGTAAAACTATTTCTATACATATGGCACAATCTTCTATACAGAAAATCCCCCAGAATCCATAAAAGAAAATGAGAGTTACTAAAGGAATTCAGCAGTTTTGAGTATAAGATCAACACTCAAAAATCAATTTCATTGCTCTACAACAGCAAACAAGCTGAAAAGAAAAATTAAGAAAACAATTCAACTTACAAAATCATCCAAAAGACAAAAATACCTTAGAATAAATGTAACCAAGGAAGTGAAAGACTGAGAAAGCAATATGGCAAATAATGTAAGTTTGTAAACTTAGGAAGAAGAATGTACCACATTGCCATAATTTAAATGTGGTTTATCCCTCAAAGTTTCATGTACTAGAAGCTTGGTCCATGAGGGGTAGTGGGACCTTTAAGATGGGGGACCTAGTGTAAGGCAGTAGGTCAATGGGGGTGCCGCACTTAGAAGGGATTATCATTGTTCTTGTGGGAACCCAGTTAGTTCTCATAGGAGTGATTGTTAGGGAGCAAAGCCACACCATGCACTTCGCCCCTTCTGCACACAGTCAGCCCTTTCTGAGTGTCTGCCATGTGTGACACAGCCAAGGGGGCCCTCACCAGAGACTGAACAGATGACAATGCCCAATCGGGGACTTTCAGCTTCCAAAACTGAAACCCAAAGCAACCTCTTTTCTTATAAAATACCTAGCTTTGGATTTTATTTTGTTACAACTGAAAGCAGGATAACACATTATCAGTGTTCATTGAAGGATTATTTCAAATTTTATAGAGAAGTCACTTTTCAAAAGAAAACGTTGAGGAAAATCTTGTTCAAATTATAACTTAGCTTCAATATATAGAATTAAAACTTGGCAAAATCCCAAAGAGAAGTTGGCAAACTAACCATCAAAGTGAGAGACTTTAATGAACTCTGTTAATAATTGGTAAAACAGCTTTAAAAATCAATAATCATGGGCTGGGGTTGCAAAATATTATATAGAGTTGTGGTAATTACATCACCATGGTACTGTACCAAAAAAGACAAATTTGAGAGACTGGGGTTGTAACTCAGTGGTAGAGCACTCGTCTAGCATGTGTGAGGCACTGGGTTTGATTCTCAGCACCACGTAGAAATAAATAAATAAAATTAAAGTCCATTAACAACTAAAAAAATTTTTTAAAAAAAATCAGTATGCATGCACAAGGCCCTAGGTTAGATTCCCATCTCCACTCTCCAAATCAAAAAGAATAAAGAATATTTGAACAAGTTCAATTTAATATATATATACATATATATATATGTAGATCCACATTTAATAGATTCAACAACTGCAAAACAAAAAAATGCAACCTCTTCAATCACATGGAGCATGTATGAAAATTGACCATACATTAGGAGATAAAGTGTTTCAATACATTTTGATAAATCAGTATCATGCAGAAAACATTATGATTACAATGTTGCTAATTATACTAAATATCTAAAGAAACAAATTTGGAAATTTTAAAACATACTTCAAAAATTATTCATGGAATATAGAAAAACATGATGAAAGTTAGAAAAATGATACTAAATGATTACAAAAATAATACATATCAAAATCTGTCGTACTAGGAGATAATATATAGTCAAATTTTAGAAAAAATAAAAACTAAAAATTAATGAGACCCAACTTTTTGTTTGTTTTTGTTTTGTGCTGCCAGAAATTGAACTCAAGGCCTTGTGAATACTAGGCAAGTGATCCACCTCTAAGCCACATCCCCAGCCTTAGTCCTGACTTTAAATATTAGAAAAAGTGCAACATAACAAAGATATTAAAAGTGGGAAGATAATAAAAACATAAATTAATGAAATAGAAAATAAATATATACCAAAGAGCATCAACAAAGAAAAAGGTTATTTTTTGAAGCAATAATGAAATTAGCAAACCTCTGACAAGACTAATCAATTAAAAGGGGAAGAATAAATTAAAGAATTAGAAAAAAAGTACAGATGCAACAATGAACACAAGAATATGAAGAAAATATTTATGCCAATAAATTTGAGAACTTGGATGAAAGGAACAACTCAGGAAACAACCTGAAGAAAAAAATGAAACAAACAAACACCTGGGTGTTGCTCATTGGTAGAGTGGTCTCCTAGCATGTGTGAGACCCTGGGTTGGAGCCCCAGTATCACACAAAAAATAAATCTAAAACCTGAATAGTTTACAACTAATATAAAAACTATCAGTACCTTAAATCTTTTTGCAGGCACATGCCCACACAGACACCAGACCCAAATTGTTTTACCAGCAAATTCTAAGAATTAATTTCAATTTTAATCAAACTCTTCCAGAAAATAGAAAGTAAGCACTTCCCAGTTAATTTATAATGATAGCACAATTTTGATACCAAAATCAGGCAAAGTTATTACAAGAAAAAAATTTCAGCTCAATCTCACTCATGAACGTAAATACAATAATCATAACTGAAAAGTAGTAACCCAAATC
Organism: Glaucomys volans; assembly: GCA_020662805.1. Lineage (NCBI taxonomy): Eukaryota > Metazoa > Chordata > Mammalia > Rodentia > Sciuridae > Glaucomys > Glaucomys volans. Next base: position 481,592 of record JAJEJO010000817.1, read on the forward strand.
TAGAATCATGGTTCTAGACTCTGCAATGTTTTCAAAAAAGTGATTCATCATAAATAAGCCTATTCTCCAGCCACCTTGGTTTACTGTTACTAAATTCTTTACATTCATTTAAACCTCACATTAAAAGTTTGTAAGATAGAAATTATACCTTTATTCCTATTTTACAGATGAGAAAAACCAAGGCTTTTACAATTTAAGTAAATGTTCCATGTCCTAAAGCTGAGTTCTGCTATCAAGAGCTACCCAAGCTTTCAGCCCAGGTTAATTCTGGAGTTGGAACTCATTTCGCTAGCTGGGGAGTTTTCTCGGGTAATTTCTTTTGTTTATAACTGCAATGCCCAACGAAAAGAAATATAAACAATGAAAAAGTCTGGCATTAGCTCCTTTTAAAGCTGGGCATAAACAGCTAACTTAACAATACAAGGCTTTGGTTGGCTTTTCTGTGATTCTCATGGCTTTCCCTCAGAGTGACAGATCGTTACCCAGTTCCAAGCATCACATTCTGACATGCCCACACAAAGTATTAAAATATAGTTGAAAATGGGTAGGGATTTTTCCTCATACATCTCCATTTTTTCTGGGTGAAAAACCTTCCCAAAAGCTCCATGAAGAACTATCTAGATGTTTAATTGGCCATAAATAGGTTGTCTGTCAAAGCCTACACCAAATACACAGATACAGGGTAACTATCATCAATTGCAATTCACTCCCTGGACTGTGCCCACCTCCCCTAAACATGTTGCCCCCCAATATCTGAAAAAAATGGCAATTCTATTTCCAAGGGAGAAGATGACTGTGGGGGATGCAACCAATGCTATGTCAACAGTCCTTTTGATTTTACATATGTACCATAATTTAATTAGAGTGTTGAAAGAGACTTAGGTTGTTAATTTTACACTATTATAAAGAAAACTACAATAAACATTTATAACAGTTTTATATTTTTAATTTTTCATCAAGATAAATTTCTAGAATTTTTTATATCAAATCTAATTTTAAGGCTTTAGATATACATACATATATTGCCAAATCACAATCCAAAATGTTTATGCAAATGTAAGTTCACACCAAGAGTATAAGAGTATCCATTTCTTCACATTTTCAAAAATGTTAATTAGGGGCTGGGGTTGTAACTCAGTGGTAAAGCACTTGCCTGGCATGTGTGAAGCACTGGATTCAATTCTCAGCACCACATATAAGTAAATAAATAAATGTCCATTGACAACTAAAAAAAAATTTTTTTAATGTTAATTAAGCCAGGCGCGGTGGCGCACGCCTGTAATCCCAGCACTTGGGAGGCTGAGTCAGGAGGATCTCAAGTTCAAAGCCAGCCTCAGCAACTTAGCGAGGCCCTAAGCAACTCAGTGAGACCCTGTCTCTAAATAAAACACAAAATAGGGCTGGGGATGTGGCTCAGTGGTAGAGTGCCCCTGGGTTCAATCCCAAGTACCAAAAACAAAGTTAATTAACTTTACCATTATTTTAAATACTTGAAAATACAAGAAAAAATATATAAATGTCTTCTTTTAAGGCTTAGCTTTTAAATTGCAAAACAAAAATTATTTATTGATAAAAATTAACAGTTCAAATGTATGTATAAAGTAAAAAGTAAACATCCTTTCCCCAGCCCACTGCCACCATTCTCATTCCCCAGGGGTTTGTCAACTCCACAGCTGCAGAGATCTTGTTCTTTTATGGCTCTTTAGTTAATGACCCGATTTTTGGCATATTCTGCATTTAATAAATGTCTGTTTATAAAAATTACATCATAGCTACATTATTTTCTAAATAATAAATTCTACCTAATAGCATACTATAAATATCTTTCTATACTTTCTATACTTTGTATATAGGTCTGCTTCATTTAAAAAATAAATGCAGGAGAGGGTTTGCCTAGCACATATGAGGCACTGGATTTGATCCTTAGCACCACATAAAAATAAACAAATAAAATAAAGGCATGCTGTCCATCTACAACTACAAAAAGTTTTTAAAAAAATGCAGGGCTGGGAATGTGTTGAGTGCTTGCCTTGCATCTGTAAGGCCCTAGATTCTATCCCCAGCACCACCTAAATAAATTAATTTAAAAAGTAAATAAATGCATGGTATTTCATTGTATGGCTATAACATGATTTATCAAACCCCTACTTAGATTATCCTATTTTTTTCTCTAGTATAAGCACCACTCATGGAATTATCCTTGGAAGTATATCTTTGTGCAAATATTTCTGATCAATAAGGTACCATAACAGTTTCAAGGTAAAAAAAAAAATGAGTGTGTGTGTGTGTGAACACTGGGCATGGTGGCACCTTACGATCCCATTGACTCAAGAGCTTGAAGCAGGAAGATAGCAAGTTTGAGGTCAGCCTCAGCAACTCACTGAGACCCTGTCACACAATAAAAAATAAAAATGGCTGTGAATGTATGTAGCTCAGTGGTAAACATCCCTGGGTTCAGTCCCTAGAACTTACCCTGGAAGTGTCAAATTGCTTTCTTCCATATCTAATTGTTTCCCTCTTCTTAAGCCAGCATTTGATATCAAAAATATTTTAACCATTTTTTACTATTAGGTGTAAAATTTTTCCTCATTATTGGAATTTGAGACATCATCACTCAGGCAGTAACCTAACATTTTCTTATGACCATTAGCCATTTGTATTTTATCTGTAAATGCTCCTGTAGGTCCCTTACCTATTTTCCTATTAGTTTTTGTCTTTTTCTTATTTATCTCAAGGAATTGTTAGTATATTTTAATTTAGTCTATTACATATTTTGAAATATTTTCTCTCACATTGTGGTATCACAAATCTTAAGCTCAAATTTATCTTTTTCACACACACACATATATGTGTGTATATATATATATGTATGTGTGTACATATATATATGTATATATGAATACAATATATATATACTTAGTTGTAGGTAGACACAATACCTTTATTTATTTATACGTGGTGCTGAGGATCCAACCCAGTGCCTCACACGTGCTAGGCAAGTGCTATATCACTGATCTACAACCCCAGCCCCTCAAATTTATCTTTTTTGGCATAGTACCATGGTGATGTAACTACCATAGCTTTATACAATATTTTGCTATCTGGTGTGGTAACCACTCATCAAAACTCTTTTCAAAAAAGTTTTGACTCTTTATATTTCCAATTTAATTCACTAACTTTCCCTGAAAGTTGTTCCTCTTATTCAAAATTTTGTTACAGTACTACCATATCAAATCACCCAATTCAAGCATCTTTGTATCTCCATTGAGTCTTTCCTCTCTCCCCAGTAAACTTTCTTCAAGATTTCTCAAACCTTCCCCCTGTTCATTGCTCCCATAGTCATTGCTTTATTGCAGGCCTCTTCGCTTCTAACTGAATTACTGCAATAATCTCCTAACAGGTCTCCCGATCTCCAATCTCACCCTCCAATCCATTCTCTACCCTGTGATCAGACGACACTTCTCAAAAAAGAAAATCTGGTTATGTGACTGCATGCTTGAAATTCTGAAGTAAAGTTTGGACCCTTTAATTTATGGCAATACCAGTCTGATCTTTTTCTCTTCCTTCTTCCGTGTTAATTTCATGGTGATTTTTTTCCTTTTCTTTCATGACTCTTCTCCTGTCTAGAAAACTTTACTTTTTTTCTCTTGTTTTAATTATTTATTTTTTATTTTTTTAGATGTCGACAGACTTTGTTTTACTCATTTATATATATGCAGTGTGAGAATCAAATCCAGTGCCTCACACATGCTAGGCCAGAGCTCCACCACTGAGCCACAACCCCAACCCTCTTTTCTTTTTTGTCTAGTCAACATTTATTCCCCTAAAAATTCTGCTGAAGCATCATCATCCCCAGAAACATCCATCTCTGTCCCCCAGCATTAGTGCACACATACTTCTGTCATAACACCTGTCAAACCACTCACTACATGAATATTCATAGTAATTTTTGTCATTATAGCCATGATAATCTAAATGTCCATTAATAATAAAATTGATAAATAAATATTGTTTATTCATCCACTGGAATGGCTAATACCAATAAATACATAGCAAACCTCTGGGACATAAAACAACATGGATAAATCCTACAGACATAATGTGAGTACAGGAAGACAGACTCCTAAGATGCACAGTGTACCATCCCCCAGCCACACTGGAAAGCCTACCGAGGCACAAGGCACTGGCTAGGGAACATAGGTGAATCATGCCTCTGAGGTGAGAAAAAAATTAGATGTAGATTGAGCCCTTCTTCATTCTGCATAACAATTCTTTACAATAAGACTAGAAAGAATCAAACTATTGTACAATGACTTAACTGTGTTCCAGAACAAAGTTCAAAAACATAGGATACAAAATCTCTAGCATCCAGCAAGGTAATAGCACAATATTCTGAATCCAATAAAAAAAATTGCCAGACGTACAAAACACCAAGAGAAAAAAATGACTCATAATGAGGAGAAAATTCCATCGATCGAAACTAATTCAGAATTGACAAAGCTGAAATAATTAGTAGACATTAAAACAGTTATTTTAACACCATGCCACACGTTCAAAAATTAAGCGAATATAGAGTAGATACGAAAAAATCCAACTAAAACTCCGAGATTAAAACTACAATGGATGAAATGGAAAACACTCTGGATGATGTTAACAGCAGATTTGACATTGTAGAAGAAATTGATAGTGGAGAAGGAAAGATTAATGGATTTGTAGAAATAGCAGTAGAAATAGAAATGAACCCTAAAGAAAAAAGATAGTTTTAAAAATGAATAGAACATAAATGATCCACAAGATAATTTCAGGAGCCTAGCATATGCTTAATTACAGTCCTCCACGGAGAAGAGATATGGTGACAAAATAAAAAACTATTTGAAGAAAGAAAAGACTAAAAACTTTCAAACTTGATGAAAATCATAAACCCACATGTTCAAGAAGTTTAAGCACTCCTGAGCATCAGAAACATGAGGAAAACCACACCAAAGCCCATCATAATTTAATTACTCAATACCAGTGATAAAGAGAAAATGTAAAAAGTAGCTGGAGGTAAAAAAGACACATTATGGAGAAAGCAATAAAGATAAGGATAATAGCATGGTTCTTATCAGACACAGGCAATAGAAAAGCCAGTGAAGCAACACTGTTGAAATACCAAAAGGAAAAAAAAAAAAAACCTATCAACCTAGAACTCTATACCTAATAAAAATATCTTTCAAAGAAAGGTGAAATAAAGACTTTCTCAAACATATATAAAAGCTGAAACCACTCTCATAGGAGACCTGCACTACAAGAAATGTTAAAGGAAGTCCTTAAGGCAGAAGAAAAATGATACCCAGTGGAATAGGGGTCTATACAAAAGAATGCAGATCAATGGAAATCATAACTCTCTGGAAAAAACATATAAGAATTTTTTTAAAAAAAACTTTAAAAGACATTAACAAACAAAATAATAGCAGTATATCATGGAGTTTATAATATATGTAAAAGTATGGCAACAACCCTCATATTGTATGGCTGTTATATATGAAGTGTAGTATAAGATGATGATATCACTTGAAGGAAGTGAAAAGGTACACTATACCCCCATAGCAATCTCTAACAAAGAGTTATTACCAGGACAGGAGGGGCAGCTCAGTGGTGGAGCACTTGCCTAGCATTGTGAGTTTCTGGGGTTCCATCCTCTGCAAAGCAGAAAAAAAAAGTTATAGTTAATAATAATATTAAATGTAAATATAAAACTTCTAGGAGAAAACAGGGGGAAAGTTCTATACCATTGGTCTGGACAATGTTTTTTTTTTTTACATATTAACTAAAAACATGGACAAAAAAGCAAAAATAGACAAAAGGCATTACATCAAATTAAAAAGCTGTGTGTGGTGATGCGTGCCTGGAATCCCAGCTGCTTGGACTAAGATGGGAGGATTGCGAGTTCCTGGGTAGCCTAGACACACGAAAAGTGAGAAGGGTCACGGATTTAAGCTTTGTGGTAGAGCATCCCCAGCACCACCACCAAAAGACACAACAAAACAAAACAAAACAAAAAAACTTCTGCACAGCAAAGAAAGCAATTGACTGAATAGACAACCTACTGAATGGGAGAAAATATTTGCAAACCATACATCTGGTAAGGAATTAATATTCAAAATACACAAGAAACTCAACTCAATAGTTCTTTTAAAAACAACAAAAAAATAAGTGTTGGTGAGGATGTGGAGAAATTAGAATGCTTATACACTGTTGGTAGAATTTACATTAGTAGAGTCTCTGTAGAAGAAAGTATGAAGGTTCCTCAAAAAATTAAAAATACAGCTACCATAGGATCTGGCAATAGCACTTCTGGATATTTATATAATGAAGTCAGTCAGTCAAAGAGATGTCTGCATTCCCATATTCATTGCAGCATTTTCCACAATAATCAAGATATGGAATTAACTAAGTGTCCATTAATGTACAGATGAATAAAGAAAATGAGGTATATATACACAGTGGATCACTATTCCATCTTTAAAAGGAAGCAAATTCAGAGTGGGGGCGGGCGGTGAGGGCAGAGGTTGGGATTGGGAAGATGTTGATGAAAGGACACAAAATTCCAGTTAGGAGGAACAGGTCAGGAGACCTATGTACAACTCAACGACCATAGTGAATAAATTATGTTGTATCCTTCTTTTGTTTTGGTACCAGGGATTGAACTCAGGGACACTCAGCCACTGAGCCACATCCCCAGCCCTATTTTGTATTTTATTTAGAGACAGGGTCTCACTGAGTTGCTTAGGGCCCTGCAAAGTTGCTGAGTCTGGCTTTGAACTCGCGATCCTCTGCCTCAGCCTCCCAAGCCACTAGGATTACAGGAGTGCACCACCGTATCTGGCTATGTTGTATCCTTTAAATGGCTAAGAGAGTAGGTTTTGGTTGTTTTGTTTTGTTTTTCACTGCTGTGAATCAAGTCCAGGGCTTCATACATGTTAGGCAAGCACTCTACCACCAAGCCGCATGCCAAGCCCTGACAGTAGATTTAAAGAATTCTCACCCCAAAAAGAAAGAAGTGTGTGAGGTAATGAATATATTAGTAAGCTTGATTTCAGCCGTTCACAATGAAAATTTATTTCAAAACGTCATGTTGGAACTAGGGACGTGGCTCAATGGTAGTGTGCTTGCTTGGCATGTGTGAGGCTTGGGTTTGAACCCCAACAAGTGTCAAAAAGAAAAAAAAATAGGGCTGGGGACATAGCTCAGTTGGTAGAGTGCTTGCCTTGCATGCATTAAGGCCCTGGGTTCAATCCCCAGCACCACAAAAAAAAAGAAAGAAAGAAAGAAAAAAATATGTACCATAAATAGATATGATTTTTATTTGTCAATTAAAATATATAAAAAATAATAAAAAATGTAAATGATATAAACATAACCAACTAAAATACAGAGATGGGACTGGGGTTGTACCTCAGTGGTAGAGCGCTTGCCTAGCACTGGGTTCAATCATCAGCACCACATAAAAATAAATAAAACAAAGGTATTGAGTCCATCTACAACTAAGAAAAAATTTTTTAAATGCAGAGATTATCAGATTGGATAAAAAGGAAGAAAATGATATGCTGCTTATAAGAAAAAGAGTTTAAATACAAAACACCAATAGGTTAAAAGGTTAAAAAGTATAAAAAAGGCACAATATTAAAACCAATAAAAGAAGGAATGAATGCCTACACTAATCACTAACAAAGTAGATTTCAGAGCAAAGAATAGTATCAGATTTTAAAAGTTTATTTCGTAATGACAAAGGGGTCAATTCAAACATACGACAATCTAAAAACATTATTCACCAAATAAAAGAGCTTCAAAATACATGCGACAAAACTTAATAGAACTTCACAGAGAAATAGGAAATCCACAATTCTTTTTTTTATTTTAAATGGACACAATGCTTCTATTTTATGTATTTTTATGTGGTATTGAGGATCAAACCCAGTGCCTCACAAATGCGAGATGAAGTGCTCTAGAATTGAGCCACAACCCCAGCTTGAAAATCCACAATTCTAACAGAAGATTTCCATAACCTTCCTCTCAATAGTTAAAAGAACAAATTAGCAGAAAAGCAGTAATGGTAGAGCAGGGATTTACAAACACTATGAACCAACTTAACCTAACCGACATGGGTAGAGATGTTTATTCAATAGTAGCAGAATACACGTTCTTTTCAAGTGCACATGGAATATTTTAGTATCTTAAACATTTTTTAGTTGTGGAGGGACACAATGCCTTTATTTATTTATTTTTATGTGGTGCTGAGGATTGAACCCAGTGCCTAATGAGTGCTAGGCAAGTGCTCTATCACTGAGCTATAACCCCAACCCTATTTTAATATCTTGATAGGCAATATTCTGTGCCATAAAATAAGTCATAGTAAATGTTACAGGATTCAAGTCATGCGAAGCATGTTCTTGGACTACAGAGAAATTAAATCAGAAATCAATGATAGAATTCTCTGCAAAATCTCCTAATATTTGAGCACTAAATAAAATATTTAGAACAACCCATGGATCAAAGCAGTAATAGAAAAAGAAATTAAATATTTCATACTGAATGAGAGTGAAAACAAACATATAAAACTTTCTGAGATTTAGAAAAGCAGTACATGGAATGGTACTTTATTGCACTAAAGCCTACAGTGATAAGAAGAAAGATCTCATACTGATGACATCAGTTTCTACCTTAAGAAACTAGTGGGGGAAAGAGCAAATGATAAAAGTACAAGAAAGGAAAATAATAAAGATCAGAGGCAGAAATAAAAGAAATAAAAAATAAACAAAAACTACAGACAAAATCAGTGAAATTAAAAACTGGTATTTATGAATTGATAAATTGCTAAACTTAACAGGAAAAGAGAGAAGACACAAATATCAAAATAGAAGAGATGACATCAGTATAGATTCTACAAATATTAAAAGTATAATAAGAGAATATTGTGAGCAGGTTTTTGCCAATAAATTCAACGATTGAAATGGACAAACTCATGAAAGATACAAAGTGTCAAAGTACATTTAAGAAGAGACAGATGATTTAAGATATGTATATTTATTAAAGAAATCAAGTTTTTAGCTAAAAACCTTTCCACGGAGAAAACTCCAATCCAGATGACTTTACTTGTGAATTCTACCAAGCAAGGAAAAAAATATTTTAATTCTATACAAAGTCTTCTTTTAAAAAAAACTGATTCAAGAGCTGGAGGGGTTAGTGCATACCTGTAATCCCAGCTACTCAGCAGCCTGAGGCAGAAGGATTGCAAGTTCAAGACCAGCTTGGCAATTTAGCAAAATAAAATGTCTCAAAAAAAAAAAAATGAAGAACTAGGGAGGTAGCTCAATGGTAGAGCTCATGCCTAGCATGTGTGAACTCCTGAATTCAATCCTCAGTACAGCCAAAGAAAAAAACAAGGAAGAGGAAATACTTTTTAACTGATTCTGTATATCCTGAATCACCCTGATAACAGAAACAGACAGAGACATAAGGATAAAAGAAATCCACAAAGTAGTATCCCTCAATAATATAGATGGTGTATGAGTCTGTTTGCTGCTGCTATCACATCAAAAGACTAAAGTCAATAATCTGCCAAGAGTCAAAAGACAAGAATGTTAATAGTCAAATAACCGGAAAATAATGGCTGATAAAGTTATAAAGAACTATTCAGTATCATTTGTGATTAAAGAAACACAAATGATTTTCCCACAATGTTGATGAAACTATTAAAGGATGACAATAGGACCCCAATTTCAGACCAGTTCTCCAGTATTTTTTAGGGAGCGATGTATCCCTTTGCTAGGTACAGAAAAGTAACTGAAACATGGTAAAACTTGTTCTGCTTATATCTGTCTATATGACCTTGAGAAACGAATATCAACACACTGGGTTTCCATGCTCAATTCTGTGGAATACGGCGGTAAACAAGACACTCCCTCAATACCTATCTGCTAGCTCTAATCGGTTGTTGGGGATTGGCTCAAAGGAATATTTTCTCTTAACTCAAAGGAAGATGTGTCACCATTCTGGAGTGGCTACTCAGTGAAAAATACTATGCTATGGACCTAGAATTAATTATTTTATTTAATCTCTAACACAACCCTGCAAGATTTTTATAGCTGAGAAAATTGAAGACCCTAAGTAGCCATCAATGTATATTCTTTCCACTGCATTGTAAAGAATCAATGAGCCAGGTCTGGTGGCACACACCTTTAATCCCAACTACCCAGGAGGCTGAAGCAGGAGGATTGTAAGTTCAACACCAGCCTTGGCACCAGTCTCTGCCTCAAAATAAAATAAAAAGGACTGGGGCTATAGCTCAGTGGTAGAGTATTTATCTTGCACATATGAAACCCTAAGTTTAATCTCACACACACACACACACAAATCAATGAATTTTTCTCTAGTCATGGGTGAAATCAGAGAATGAAAAAGGCCCAAACAGACACATACTCAATGAATCAAAACTATAATTAATTAGTAGGAGCTCCACATGAAAAGATGAAAACATTTTGAATGTTGCATATTTCCATTCCAAGCCCTGCTAGTTATGATGTTATTTGGTATTGCAATTTTAAGTGAACAGAATGTTGGTATGTTGGTGCAATCTTGATCAAGAACCTGATTCTCCACACTTGACTCTGACTTCACAGTGATCCTATTTTATGAGATTCATAATTTTATTGTTATTTTGGTCATCATTTAATTTGTCTTCAGCTTAGTTCACATGACTTCTCAATTAATGTTCTGTAAGCTGCTATCAGATAATCACTGTTACTTACAGCACCAAAAAAGTTACTTATACATAAGAATTTTACCACACATATATATTAGATTAATACTTATAATAGTAAAAACAAGAAAGGTTGGAAATACTAAGAGTTGGCAAAGACATGGGGAAGCAGTTTGGTCAGGAGAACAATTTGACAGTGATTATTAAAAAGAGTGCTATAGAGGATAAGACACAAATGTCTTCCCTACACCTGTTTTGTTGTTGTTGTTGTTATTGTTGTTTTTAATTTTTATTTTTACAGACTGCATTTTGATTTGTACACGAATGGGGTACAACTTTTCATCTATATGGTTGTGCACAATGTAGATTCACACCATTCATGTAATCATACATATATATAGGGTAATTCTGTCTATCTCAATCTACTCTTTCCTTCCCTACCTCCCCCCACCCCATTTTTCTCTACACCATCCAAAGTTCCTCCATTCTTCTCTTGCCCCCGTTACCCCCTCCTCCTGTTATGTATCATCATCCACTTATCAGAGAAAACATTCTGCCTCTGGTTTTGGGGACTTGGCTTATTTCACTTAGCATGTTATTCTTCAACTCCACCCGTTTACCAACAAATGGCATAATTTTATTCTTCTTTATGGCTGAGTAATATTCCATTATATACACATATCACAGCTTCTTTATCCATTCATCAATTGAAGGGCATTTAGGTTGGTTCCACAATCTAGCTATTGTGAATTGAGCAGCTATGAACATTGATGTGGCTGGATCACTGTAGTAGGTTGATTTTAAGTCCTTTGGGTATAAACCAAGGAATGGGATATCTGGGTCAAATGGTGGGTCTATTCCAAGTTTTTTGAGGAATCTCAATACTGTTTTCCAGAATGACTGCACCAATTTGCAACTCCACCAGTAATGTATGAGTGTGCCTTTTTCTCCACATCCTTGCCAACACTTATTATTGCTTGTGTTCTTGATAATAGCCTTTCTAATTGGAGCTAGATGGAATCTTAGAGTGGTTTTAATTTGCATTTCTCTAATTACTAGAGACGATGAGTACTTTTCCATGTTTATTGATCACCTGTATATCTTCTTCTGTTAAGTGTCTGCCCAGTTCCTTAGCCCATTTATTGATTGGGTTCATTGTATTTTTTGCTTCCCTACACCTTTTCCCAGTCTCTTCCATAACTCCCCAACCCAGTACTTTGATCCCTGGGCTCTCTCAATCCCTTGAATTGAGAGAAAACTACTTAAATACAAGAACCATGTTTTATTCTTCTGAATTCCCCAAAATAACTAGTAAAGTATTCAACAGATGTCTGTTGATGTGTACTGAATGATAATTTTGAGAGGGAAGGGATCATTGCATGTAGATTGTTCATCTCCAGAAGTAAAGTCTTCATTTGTTTTCAGTGGCAATTCCTCCACAAATAAGGATATTCTAAACCAAAGACAGAAAAAGAAAACACATCCTAAAACATGTCTCAGTCCATCTCAGTGTTATTTCAATTTTAGCACAGAAAGTATTGAACTTTAGTCTTCCCAATTCACATGTTTCTAATGCAAATACATCAAACCTGCAATTATTCAAGAGTGAATTATCAAATTTGTGGATTAGCTGGGTTTTTGCTGCCTTTACTTCCTCTAGCTGCGTAAACCTTTGGGCACCTTCTCCTTCCTTGCTCATGAGTGGCAGTGGGATTAAGTCATCACGTATCGAGAAAACAATCTGTGTTGCTTAAACTGCAGTGAAGAAACTCACGAAATCCAGCCACACCAGTATGTAGTTCTATTACTGGTCGTATATTGTATCTAAATAAAACTGTCTCCGTGTTCAGAATTCAAAGGATATTTCTTGAAGTAGTTCATCTGAGAATAATCTTTCTTCGTGTCAACTAAAGAACTAATGAAATGTAGCATTTTATTTGCAATAATAAAAAATGTCACAGTGATTCAGATCAATTGGCAGTGTCCATTAACGTGACAGAGAGCAGGTGCAGACATCCCTGAGAGATCTGGTCATACTTGCCCCAGCTTCTCTATTCCTTCTTCAGTGGCAAGAAATCTACTCTTGGTTCCCACCACCTAGGTGGTCAGTTAATTGAATGTTTTGGTTCTCTTCAAGTCCTTTGCTTTGATCCAGCTATAATCATCTCATAAAAGTAAGAAAGAACAATCCTGCTTATAAATTCTGATCACTTTCAATCCTGAAAAATATAATTTATTCTTTACTTCTTACATTTGTCTATCACTATTAATACTTCACATGTATGAAAATAAGTTTTTACACATATAAACACACCACTGAATGTCAACACCTTTGGAAAAAAAATTCATTTAAGGGAACCAATGTGTAAAGCTTTAATGCACATACGTCATCTAGGGAACATACATACCTATATATGTATGAAAAAGAAAGCAATGAAAATGGAGAGGAAAAGATAGAACATCAAAGCGAAGGGATGGTGGGCTTCAAGAGCTATGATGTACTGCTGCATGGATCATCCACTACACAACTTTAGGAACAGCAGTCACTCTGTGACCAGGTGGATTGCACACCCTGTAGTTGTCCTATACAGAAGTCTTTCTTTTCCTTGGGATTTAAACATTTGGGGATTATAAAAAGGATTAGACTATGACCACGGCTCTTTATCACACTTCTTAATCTCCTAGTACACTTAGAATATTCCCTTAAAAGGGTTTATGGAAAGGAGAAAGAAAAGCAGAAAGGATATGAAAACATATCCATGTAATTATGAAATAATAATAGCTAAAAACATTTTGAATCTTTATTATGTATGAGATTTGTTTCATAGAATATTATATACTTTACCTCTTAATTCTCATAACCATTTTAGGAGTAGGTGCTGTTATTATCTACATTTCAAGGATAACAGAATTGAGGTCCAGAGATGTTAAATAACTGGCCCAAGACCACACAGCAGTAGATGGGGAAGAGGTGAGGTGAAAGTGTGAGAGTTGATAGACTTTCCTTTGCAGAATTGTTGCTATCAGTTGAAGGTTGGTTGAAGGATGCTCTCGTTTAAGTCTTAATTTACTCTTGCTAAAATAGTTATTTTTTGGGGGGGAAAGCGGCACTTTAGGAAGAACTTCTGCCTTCAGTCATAGAATCAGATCTAAGAATAAAGAAAAAAACTAAATTCCAGATATTATCTCTAAGCCCTCAAATAAAAATTTAAAGCACCTAGATTTACATTTACATTTAGCACAACATGCTAAAGGGATAAAGAATAGTTCTTAACTGATTAGCTAGCACTGTGTAGAAGCTTCTAGCTTTTAAAATGAATAAATAGAAATGTTAGGAAACATCACAGAGGCATAGATTTAGAAAAAAAAAAAAAAAGGAAAGGGGCAATAAGTAAACAGGGAGAAGCAGTCACAAGAGCTTCCACAAGGAACCAGGACTTGGGGGTGGGACACATTCACTACCACTGTAGCACAAGAGGCCTAAAATACTCCCACGGTGATTGTCAACCTTCTCTATCTTATTGATTCCTTGTTTCATAACTTCTGAAGTTATGAATCTGTAAGTGCACTTATGGTTTGTTATATATTATCATATTCATGATGAAATCATATCAACTTTGTGGAAAGTTTTAGTCTGAAAAAACAAATTAATGAAATTATGCCTTCGAATGCAATAAAAAATTGCAACGATGCTTTGTGTAATTGCTCCTGATGCCCACCCCACTGTTGCTATGGCAAAATAAATCATTTGAGCAAATGAAATGTTTAGAGCCATGGAGGAACATTTTAAAGGCAAAGATAAAGTAGCATTTGCAGTATAACTACTATTAAAGTTCTGGCCTGCAGACGGCTGGCAAATAGTCTGTTCTCCAACTTGTCACAACAACCCATTCTCTGAGCCTGTTCAGAGCTTGCAGAGGTCTTCATTTATACCAGCATGTCAGGAATTGGAGAAACAAAAACATTTGGAAAATGATCTGTGGCGTACATTGTTCTGTAAAATATCTTATCAAACGAGGGCAACCTGTCAAAGTCAAGAAATGTTACTTGGCGACAATAGGTGGGATGCAGACCTGGCCACCCACTCACCAGCTGCAGGAAATGAATTTAAAGTAAGCTGGTCATTTGTCCCAGGACAAAGTACAACTGCCAAATATTTTATCCCAATTTGTCAGCTCTGCTCTATTCCAGTGAATTCCATCAATCCAAGGCTAGTCAGTGCTGTTTATTCTCTCCGGAACAATAAGCTTAAGCCAATAGGTTTATTTGTTTAAGTCATCTGGTGAATTCTTTTAAATTATGCCTTGTTTCTAGTCCCGCTTGCATTTTGCATTCATGTAAGCTTCTGCTGCAGCTGCTTGAGAAGAAAAGAAAAGCAGGCTCTTGCAGAGCAGAGAAAAGAGAATACATTTTTAAACTTTCCTTTCTTTCTCCTAAAATTAGCACCTGGCATATGGAATGTTCAGCAGGTGGCTCAGCAGGGACAGGCTCACTGTTTATCATACCTGCCACTGAGATGTTTGACATTCTGACTTGCTAAGGAATGAGATTTTTGAGGCCATTACTCTGTGTGTTTGCATGTGTGTGTGTGTGTGTGTGTGTGTGTGTGTGTACACATATGCGTGTGCATGTGCTCATGGGCATGCTGAGGGATGTCTTGTAGAGGTCTTTTGGAGGAGAGTGTAAGAAATAAAAGCTCACAACAGACAATATTCTGCAATTTTAAGAAAATTAAATATTTGAGAAGGGAGTGTGTTTGCCTGTGTTTCATATTATTAAAGTTGAATAAGTAATTCAAATCCCACTGTGGAAGAGAATAGGGAATTGCTTTATATTCCAGGGATTACATTTTATGGTCTAACAGGAATATTCTTTGAATATTATTTGGTGACTTCAGTTTAAAGCTTACTGAGATAATTTCCCCATTGTATGAAAAGCATCTACTGAATCAGAATTCCACAAACATTTATAGACATAGTATCATATACTATTCTCAGTAATAAAGCTACGAGGAAAAAACAGTGAAGTTTCAGATGTGAATGAATTTAGAGAGTACAATAAACTAACCTTAGTTATGGGCAGTGAGGGAGGCAGAAGAGACTCAGATAATCCCTTTGTCTCTGGCTTGATGGCAAGGCAAGGTAGAATGATGAATGATGTCTGACAAAAGACCGCTCATTGTTACCTAATATTCATTCCATCCATTTTCTTATGTAACTAACTTACATAATATAAGAGATAGAAACATGCTAAAAGCTACATTTCCCTATCTCCTTTGCAGGTAGAATAAACAGACATCTTTGGCTAGGTCATCCATGAACTTCTCTAAGGTGTATTGATTGGCAGTGTGGTAGCACCTTTTCTTCACTTTCCTTCTCTCTGTCTGAAATGTGATGGTGAGAGCACCAGAAACCAGTTTGTGACCATAGATAACTTGTCAATAGAATCTCCATGTTAATGATTATATAACAAAAAATAGGACAGGCTTGACTTCCTGGTAATTGGTGAGTTACCATACTAGCCCCGGGTTGCCTAATCCTGAAGTTTTATTTTCATAAAAATAAGTAAATCTTTATCTTGTTTAAACTACTGTTATTTCAGGTCTCTTACTAGCCATCAAAACTAATTCTAATTGGTGCTCTGTGATAATCAAGATGCATGGGCTATTGGCAAGGGTTAGGACAGAGTTCAGTTTTAGATGTATTATGAAGTGCTGGTGAAATGCCCAGAAAGCACTTGGAAATGCAAGCTAGAGCTATAAGTGGAATGATCCAAGTGGGAGGTTAGCATCTATAGTTTATCATCTCCAATGGTTCTTCCTTTTCTTTAGATCATGACTATGATAAGGACATTCTGTTTCATTTCTGAGCATTTAACTTAGATGCAGGAAATGCAGGGACCACAGAACTCTAAAACCAAGAGGGTAAGCTGAAGCAGAGAGAAGGGATCTTATCAATGGGAAAATTGCAATTGTTCCATGATCTTTAAAATTTTCATTAAAACATTAAAACTCTGTTGGTTATACATGTACAAAGAAATGGAAAAGGATAGAAATTACGTAGTAATTACTATTATTTAGTAATAGCTATTATTTATTTAGTATACTGGAATTGAAGGCATGAGAAGTAATGAGAATTAAAGTGTTTAATGTCTTTGTAAAACTATCACTGTAGAAAAAAATACCCGAGAAAATCAACTTCAGGGAGGAAGATTTATTTTGGCTTATGGTTTCAGAGGTTTCAGTCCATGGTCATCTGACTCTGTTGTTTCTGGGCATGTGGAGGCGCAGGGCATTATGGCAGGGAGCACAGGTTGGAGCAGAGGTGCTCACTTCATGCAGCCAAGAAGCAAGGAAAGAAATGAAGAGTTTGGAACAAGATATCCCCTTCCACGGTACGCCCCCAGTCACCTACTTCCTCCAGCGAGGGCCCACCTCCTCAAGTTCCCACTACCTCCCAATATCCTGTTAAGTTATGAACCCATCAATGGCTTTATCCATTGAAGAGGTCAGAGCCCTCATGACCCAATCACATCCCAAAATCCCACCTCTAAACCCTGCTGTACCAGGGACCAAGTCTGCAACACATGAGTTTTGGGGGGCATTTTAGAGTCAAGTCAAAACAATCACTTATATAATATTTGGCCAGATACACATAACTGGAATCTAATCATGAGAAAACATCAGACAAATTCCAAACCATGAGCATTCTATAAAAAGAGAAGCATTCTCCAAAAAATCAGTGTCATAAACATTGAAGTTTTTTTTTTTTTAATCTCAAATTTAGGGCTTTTCATTGCCAAGAATTCTGAGTTTTTCTGAAGAAAAATGACTGATATCTCTATATTTGCTGCAAATTTTTATTCTAAGTTTATTTCTCATGTATCTTCTTAAGCACTTATTTTTATACACTTCTGGGCACTCACTTAGCTGGGTTATCTAGAAAACAAAACCTAAGCTAATTTGAGGACTAGCACTTTGTTCAGAAGTATACTCTGAGGACATTGAGAATAAAGAACAGGTAAATGGGGGCAGACAAGAAAGGGAAATGACTCTAAGGCTGCATGTCTGAACTGGCCACAGCTTCACGAAGAGACACGATGGGGGTGTTTCTGGGAAAACCAGTCCTAGAAAACAGTCTGCAGCAAAGCTTAAGTTCTGATACTTCGCTTACTTTACCTGCTGCTTTCGTTCATTCAGTGGCTTTGTTGAGCACCTGCTGGCTCAGTATCACAGTACTACTGAGAGTTTGTGTTGAAATCATGCTATTCACAACCTTATGGATGGTTCCACACTCCATGTTGAGTTCTTCTGTAAAGTCCTTTCAAAATTGAACTGCTACCCAACATCCTCTTTCACTAAGAGCCTGAGAGAGTTCAGCTTCATTTCTATATCAGAGAGGCGTAATGGCCACCATCTGGTTAGAAGTCAGTCTTAGACCTAGACCTTACTCTCTATTTAGGAATGGAAAATAGTTTCTTTACTTCTCCTGAGTGAAGTCTTCATGATATTTGCTTTGAAAACTCCCACAATCTTATATTCAGATGAAAGTTTAAAAAAAAAATTATTCCAAACCCAAGTAGAAAAATGTGTGTTCATGTTATTTTGTTTTTTGGATACTCCATTTCCCTCTATTAATTAAAAAGACTAGTTCTAACAAAAATGGTGACAACAAAAGAAAGTTGTTTTTACTACTCCACGAACCTCCTCCCTTTTCTTGTCTCTTCTCCTTCCCCAGATATTTTGAAACTCATGCTGCCCCTTCCCTGTCTCTGGCACGCTACCCACCACCTGAGCTTGTCTTTTCCAGATACTACCTCATTCAGCACTCTTGTACTCTTATCTTCTGTCCAAATGTTTTCTCAGACATTTCCATCCCTAGCATAACCCTCAGGGACTTGCTCTTTGCTAGGTGGCTAGTGTGATGAACTAATCTGGGTTAACAGATCTTTGAGAATGATTCGTAGCCAGGCATAGTAGCATGTACCTGTAATGCGAGTGACTTGGGAGGCTGAGGAAGGAGGATCTCAAGTTTGAGACCAGACTCAGAAACTTAGCAAGACCCTCAACAATCAAGCAAGACCCTGTCTCAAAATAAAAAGATAAAAAGTTTTGGGGGTGTAGCTCAGTAATAAAGAACCCCTGCATGATATTGGCACCAAAATCGACAGGTAGATCAATGGTACAGAATAGAGGACACAGAGACAAACCCACATAAATACAGGTATCTCATACTTGACAAAGGAGCCAAAAACATACAATGGAGAAAAGATAGCCTCTTCAACAAATGGTGCTGGGAAAACTGGAAATCCATATGCAGCAAAATGAAACTAAACCCATATCTCTCACCCTGTACAAAACTCAACTCAAAATGGATCAAGGACCTAGGAATTTGACCAGAGACCCTGCACCTAATAGAAGAAAAAATAGGTCCAAATCTTCATCATGTTGGCCTAGGACCAGATTTCCTTAACATGACTCCCAAAGCGCAAGAAATAAAAGCAGGAATCAATGATTGGGATAGAGTCAAACTAAAAAACTTTTTCTCAGCAAAGGAAGCAATCAGCAATGCGAAGAGAGAGCCTTCAGAGTGGGAGAAAATCTTTGCCACACACACTTCAGATAGAGCACTAATCTCCAGAATCTACCAAGTACTCAAAAATCTTTACACCAAGAACACTAATAACCCAATCAATAAATGGGCCAAGGAAATCTTCCACTTTACAGAGGAAGATCTACAAGCAATCAACAGATTTATGAAAAAATGTTCAGCATCCCTCGTTAGAAATGCAAATCAAAACCACCTTAAGATTTCATCTTACCCCAATTAGAATGTCTTTTATTAAGAACACAGGCAACAACAGGTGTTGGCGAGGATGTGGGGAAAAGGGTACACTCATACGTTGCTGGTGGGAGTGCAAGTTGGTGCAGCCACTCTGGAAAGCAGTGTGGAGATTCCTTAGAAAACTTGGAATGGATCCACCATTTGACCCAGCTATCCCACTCCTTGGCCTATACCCAAAGGACTTAAAATCAGATTACCACAGTGATGCAGCCACATCAATGTTCATAGCTGCTCAATTCACAATAGCTAGATTGTGGAACCAACCTAGATGCCCTTCAATAGATGAATGGATAAAGAAACTGTGGTATATATACACAATGGAATATTATTCAGCCATAAAGAAGAATAAAATTATGGCATTTGTTATGCTAAGTGAGATCAGCCAATCCCAAAAATCCAAAGGCCGAATGGTCTCTCTGATAAATGAATGATGATGCATAATGCAGGGGGCAAGGGTGGCAAGAATGGAGGAAGGATAGATAGCATAGAGGGAAGGGAGGGGTCGGGTCGGGGTGGGGGGGGTAAGAATAATAACAGAATGTGTGACAGATACCATTGCCCTGTGTACATGTATGAATGCACAGATGGTGTGACTCTACTTTGTGTACAACCAGAGAAACAATAGCTGTACTCCATTTGTGTTCAATGAATCAAAATTAAATAAATAAAGATAAAAAGAAATAAATTAAATAAATTTAATAAATTAAATAAAAAAGATAAAAAGTTTTGGGGGTGTAGCTCAGTGATAAAGAACCCCTGGGTCCAAGTCCCAGTACTAAAAAGGAGAAAAAAATAAAAAGAGTAATTTGCAGGCTGAGCAGGCGCTCATCTGTAAAGTGCTTTGACTAGAATGTGCAAAGCTCTAGGTTTGACTCCTAACACCATAAAAAGTAATAATAACAAGTTTTTAAAGGGTGATCTATGCAGGAAAGTATAGAGCTTCATATCCTTTGAAAAGTATGGATTTGAAAGAAGCGTTTTATTAATTCATTTAACCATTAAACATTGCTGCTCATGCTCAGTTCTTTGCCCAAGCATTTGCTAGATGTGGCCTCTGGGCCCCATGTGTCTGGTACTTAGGCATTTCTTCCATTTATGAAGTATACTGTTTCAGATCTTTGTTTTTTATGATGGGATCTCACTGCATTGCCAAGCTAGTTTGAAACTCCTGGACCCAAGTGTTTCTTTCTCCTCAGCCTCCAGGGGTGCAGCACTGTGCCTAGCATACAAATTTATAGATCAAATAAGAAGTTAGATATACTAGTGTAGTGCTCAGGCGAGAGGCCAAGACTGAACATATGACTGAGGGTCACCAGCATATAGATGGTCTATTAAGCCATGGCCCTGGATGAGATTCAAAAAGTCTAGATAGAGGTGAAAGGAGAGGAGGGGGAAAAGGAAGAAGGAGAGGAAAGGCGAAGAGAAGAATTTTGAGATAAATTAAGACTCAGTTCAATAGGGAGAACTAACTGTTGTCATTAGCATTAGTATGTCATTGGTGATCATGAGAAGAAACTTTTCAGTGACACCAGGATAAACAAAACCAGTTCTACACTAGTACTAGTTCCAGTGTCCTGAGGACTTATTTTCTCCAGTCTTAATGATCAGATATTATAACAATAAGTTAGTTTGACGAAATAGAGGAGACTTGGTTGTGGCTCAATGGTAGAGCATTTGCCTAGCATGTGTGAGGCACTGGATTCTTTTCTCAGCACCACACATAAATAAAGAAATAAAATAAAGGTCTGTCAATGACTTAAAAAATATTTTAAAAAAAGGAAAAGAAATAAAGGATATTCCTAGCACTGGGCTAGAGGGAATCTTCTATTCCTTCAAACCAACATCTTGTTATAATATGCCACTTGGTACTATGCATCCTTTTTATTCTTCAGTTATTGGTTTATCAGCAAATGAGAAAACACAGGTGGAAACTGATGATATTTCAGTTATTTTGATGTCCAGGCATTTATACTATCTAATTTCCAGGTCTTGCTCTGACGAGTTGGATTTTACACAAACATATATTAAATGAAAATCAGTCTAGGAACTATGAGGATGGAAAGGGGCCAGATCCTTCTTATCTGGAGATGAGCTCTACCCACCATTGTTTGCCCCACCTCGCTTGCTCCAGCACTGAGGACATGTATTTAAAAAAAGTTTTTTAGTTGTAGATGGACACAATACCTTTATTTCATTTACTTTTATGTGGTGCTGAGGATCAAATCCAGTGCCTCACACATGCTAGGCAAATGCTCTACCACTGAGCCACACCACAGCCCACATATTAATTGATCTATTTTCTTCACAATATTTGTTATTCTCTCATATTATACTATGTAACGTATTTCTTCATCTGTTTATTGATTATCATACCCTACTTCCACATAGAATAAAAATTCTATGCAGTTGCAAATCAGCCTGCTTTGCTCACCTCTGCTCTATTTGATGCCCCTGTATCAACGGGATATATGGCACACATAGTAGCTGCCATGTAGCACATGGTAGGTGTTGCATATTTGTTCAGTGAGCAAACTTACCAAAAACTGAATTTTGCAGAAAGTCAAGAGTTGTATCTTTTCTCTCACATGTGAAAAAGAAGAAGGGAGGAAAAAGAAAAGGAATTTTGGGCAGAATCTCATGAAAATTGAAGGAAGATCAGTACAATAGAGGAAAAAGATCAGGGGAGGGATGAAGGGAGAGAAAGGAGAAATATTGGGGAATGATATTGGTCAAGTTATATTGTTATATTACATGTAAGTACAAATGCCTAACAACAAATCCCACCATTATATACAATTTCCAATAAAAATATTGAAAAATTTTTTTAAATCTGGACTGACCCAGTGACCTAATCTGATCATAAAACCAGACCAAATGCAGTGAAGGTGACATTGTATAGCATCATAGGATTGGCCTTAAGAGATCTCATCTCACTTCCAAAATGCCCTTTCTTTTTAATTTAATTTAATTTTTTTGTAGTTGTAGATAGACAGCATGCCTTTATTTTATGTTTATTTTTATGACGTGCTAAGGATCTAACCCAGTGCCTCACATGTGCTAGGCAAGTGCTCAACCACTGAGCCACAAACCCTGCCCCCAAAATGCCCTTTCTTATAAACCTGCCTTTCATGCTGTAAGCAAGCACACGGTCCCACCTATCTTAAGAATATACTTTTCCTCTGTTTGAATCCCGAGTTACGAAGCGACAACTGAGACAGACGGTATTACCCTATGTATATGTAAGATTACATGAATGGTGTGAATCTACATTGTGTACAACCATAGAAATGAAAAGTTGTACCCCATTTGTGTACCAAAAAAATGTGGAGCAACACTGTTATGTATAACTAAACGTAAAAGATAGAAATTAAAAAAAAAGAAAAAAAAACTAAAGTTGGGCTGTTTCTGAACCAAAAAAAAGAACATACTTTTGCTATCTTTTCTTTCTTCCTTCCTTTCTTTCTTCCTTCCTTCCTTCCTTTCTTTCTTTCTTTTTTCTTTCTTTCTTTCTTTCATTCTTTCTTTCTTTCTTTCTTTCTTTCTTTCTTTCTTTCTTTCGATAGAGATATTCTTAAATAACTAAGAGAACTTCAAATCCCAATGGCCATAGGCTAATGGCTAATATAATTCTTCCCAAATAAAAAATATACCAACTCCCTTTAAAAATAACTGAGCTTGGTTAAAGTGAAAAATAATCATGTAAAGCAAAATGAGTTCATGTCTTCTTCAAAATTAAGAATGGCATACTATATAATAAATAACACTATGTCAATGAATTCAGCCCAAGTTCTGACTAAGTTTTTAAAAATAGCGTGCTCTTGAGGGAGTTGTCATGCAGTTAACAGGTGACCCAGGCCTCATCATTCTCTCTGAAGCAGCCATTTTGGGAAGGATGTGTCTCTTTTTTTAAATATTTGCATACTCAGTATAAGACAAGAAAAGGAGAATGAACACAGTGACGTTTGAAGGTCAGCTTTAGGGGCACTAGATCAGGAGCAGTGGAATTTGCAATTAAATATACAATATCCTTTATGGTAGCACTCTCAAAAATGAAATGCTTAGATACAAATCTAACAAAACATGTATAAGATCTAATATGTATATTCATTCAAAACTGGCAAAATTTGAAAGCAACCAACATGTCGGTGAATAGATATACAAACTATGATACACCCATACTGTGAAATATTATTCACTGCTAACAAGAAATAAGCCATCAAGCTATGAGAAAACATGGAAGAAACTTAAATGTTTATCACTAAGTGAAAGAAGCCAATACAAAAAGAGTACATACTATATGATTTCAACTATGAAACATCCTCAATGAGGTAAAACTATGGAGACAGTAAAAAGATTAGTGGTTGCCAGGGTTTAGAGGAAAGAGGGATAAATAGGTGGAGCACAGAGTTTGTGGGAAATCTCTGTACTTTCTGATCAATTTGCTATAAACCTAAAACTGCTCTAAAAACTGAAGTCCACAGAAAATTAAGACTGAAAGATTTTTCTAAGTTTTATTCATCAATTTATTTTTTAAATATCTATAGCAATATGGATAAACCTTGAAGACCTTATGTGAAGTGACACAAGCCAGACCCAAGGACAGATGTTGTAAGATTCCTCTTGTAGAAGGTACACAGAATAATCAAATTCGCAGATAGAAAACAGAAAGGTGATTGCTGGGACTGGGGAGAGAAGGGAATGACAAGATTGTGTTTATTTGATCAAGTTTCAATTTGGAAAGATGAAAAAGTTCTGCAGATGGATGGTGGTGACAGTTGCACAATGTAAATGTACTTAACATCACTGAATCGTACCCCCAAAATTAGTTAAAATGGTAAATTTTGTTATAAAAATATTTATATATTTATACATTTTTATTTTTATATACTTGAATACATAAAATATATGTAATATATAATATATTAAAAGTATGTGTAATATATACTTATATAATTATATATTTTGCCACAATAAAAATATCAATAACTAATCATTACATTTAATATATGTGTTTGTATCTGTGACTATATTTTTCAAACAGAAATATTAGTAAGAGGAAGTGGCTTGAAACCTCCTTAAGGTTTGGTTTAATAGATGATAACTTGTTTGTTTTCAATCTATCACAATATGTTGCTTTGGTTGAATATGAGAAGAACATTTGACCTCACAAATAAATGCCATAAGGCCAAGTGCTATAGCACACACCTGTAATCCCAGTGGCTCGGGAGGCTGAGGCAGGAGGATCATAAGTTCAAAGCCAGCCTCAACAACAGTGAGGCACTAAGCAACTCAGTGAGACCCTGTCTCAAAATTTTAAAAAACAAAAAGGATTGAGAGTGTAGCTCAATGGCAAAGTGCCCCTGTGTTCAATTCTCAGTACCAAAAAGAAAAAAAAATTGTGTGAATATCTACTTAAAAGTGACTAGAATTAATCAGTGGATTCAGGAAGTTCACAGGATATGACGTCAATAAGTAAAAATATATGCAGTTAACAATTGGAAATGGAAATGTAAACAATAATGCCACATCCACTGCCATAAAAAATATAACAGACTCAGGGATAAATCCTACATAATTTGCACAAAATTTTCATTATAAGAGAATTTGAAGAAGATGTACATAAATAGAAAGACATACTATGCTCATGGAGCTAAAGATTTGATTTTGTTAATGTGACAATTTTTCCCAAATTGATCTACAGATTAATTGAACTCTCAATCAAAATTCTAGGCTTTTTGTAGAAACTGACAAGTCTAATTTTAAATTTTACACGGAAAAGCCAAGCACCTAGCATAACCAGAAGATTCTTGAATTTTTTTCCTCTGACATTCTTTAAAATAGGTATAACTATTTAAAACAAAAAATTTTAAAAAGAGTTGTCACCATAGATGATACAGACATTAAAAGACTAATAACAGAATGTTAAGAATAACACTATGCCAACAAATTCATTTACATGGACAAAAAATACAAAATTTCTTTTTTTGTCTTATTTGTTCTTTTTAGATATACATGACAGTAGAGTGTATTTTAACGTATTAAACATACATAGAGTATAACTTCCAATTCTTGTGGTTTTACATGATGTGGGGTTACACTGGTCATGTACTCATATATGAACATAGGAAAGTTAGGTCCAATTAATTCCACCCTCTTTTCTATTCCCATCCTCCATTCCTTCCCTTCATTCTCTTTTCTAATCCAAAGAACTTTTATTCTCCTCCTCCACACACACACCTTATTGTGTGTTAGCATCCGCATATCAGAGAGAACATTTGGCCTTTGGCTTTCTGGGATTAGTTTATTTCACTTAGCATGATAGCTTCCAGTTCTGTCTATTTACCAGCAAATGCCATAAGTTCATTCTTCTTTATGGCTGAGTAATATTCCCTTGTGTATATATACCACATTTTCTTTATCCATTCATTTGTTGAAGAGCAGGTAGGTTGATTCCATAACTTATCTATTGTGAATTAAGCTACTATAAACATTGATATGGCTGCATCAGTACAGTATGTTGATTTTAAATCTTTTGGGTATATTCTGAGGAGTGGGGTAACAGAGTCAAATGGTGGTTTCATTCTAAGTTTGGATTCTAGGTTTTCTGAGGAATCTCCATATTGCTTTCCAGAGTGGATGCACCAATTTGCAGTCCCACAAGCAATGTATGAGTGTACCTTTTTCCTCACAGTCTTGCCAACATTTATTGTTACTTGTATTCTTGAAAATTGCCATTCTGACTGGAGATGGGATCTCAGTGTAGTTTTAATTTTCATTTCTCTAATTGCTAGAGATGTAGAACATTTTTTCATTTATATGTTGACTAATCACAAAAAATGCAATAACACCAAAACTATAATAGTTTTGACTAAATGTAACGAAAGTTCTTTACTTTGGAAACTATAAAATCTCATCGAAAGAAATTAAAAAATACATAAAAACATAGAAAGATGTACCATTTCTAGGAATCAAAAATGCTCCTGAAATCCTTTGGCACTGGCCAAAGGAGAGACATACATAACGTGGGAACTAGAATAAAAAGTTCAGAATTAGATTTATACATAAAAGATCAATTGAGTTTTGGCACAAGTGCCCAAACAATTCAATAGAGAAATGGAAAAGTGTAGTGTTTGTAATAAGTAGTGCTGAAACAATTGGACATCCATTTTTAAAAGGGAC
The DNA here is from genome assembly GCA_020662805.1 of Glaucomys volans. Taxonomy (NCBI): domain Eukaryota; kingdom Metazoa; phylum Chordata; class Mammalia; order Rodentia; family Sciuridae; genus Glaucomys; species Glaucomys volans. The sequence continues at coordinate 508,355 of JAJEJO010000817.1, forward strand.
CATTGACCCTAAAGTCACACCATATGTAAAATTAGCTTGAAATGGATCATAGTTCTACATGTAAAACCTAAAACTATAAAACTTATAGAAAAGAATATTATAGAGAATACTTGTGACTTTGGGTTAGGCAAGGATACCCCAGAGAAGACACAAAAAGCATTAATCCCTGGGAGTCTGAGGCAGGAGAATTGCAAGTTCAAAGCAAGTCTCAGCAATTTAGCAAGGCACTTAGCAGTTCAGCAAGAACCTGTCTCTAAATAAAACTTTTAAAAAGGGCTGGGGATGTGGCTCAGTGATTAAGAAAAACCCAGTATCCCCTCCCCACTAAAAAAGCATGAATCCAAGGGGAAAAAGAAACAGGATAAGTTGTCAGCAGTTTAAATCATTGCTTTATACCATCAATGGGGGGAAATAATGCAGTGAAAAGGGCAAACAAATAAAAAAGTAAATTATTATGAAAATAATTTGGCTCGTAGACCTCCCTGAAAATCCTCAGGTTCTTCTAGGGATTTATTCATAGACCATGCTTTGAGAATAACTGTTGCTATAGTTTGGATTTTGAATGTCCATCAAATGCTCATGTGTTAAAGGTCTCGTCTCTAGCTTGACGCTATCGTGAGATGGTGGAAACTATGAGGTAGGTCTAGTGGGAGGTCTTCAGGTCACCTGGGTTGTGGGGCCACTCTCTTCCTCTCTTTCACTTCCTGGTCATGAGGTGAGCAATTTTGCTTTTGTTCTGCCTTGTGCCACCACAGGCCCAAACAATGGGACCAACCAACCATGAGCAGAAACCTCTGAAACAAACAACGAGCCAAAACAAACCTTCTAAATTTATTATCTCAGGCATTTGTTACAGTAACAAAAAGCTAACTGATATGATTCTTTTACAATTAAAAAGAATGAACTGCTGATATATGAAACAAATGGATTTATCACACATACACAATCTAGAACAAAAGAAGCTGGACACAAAGGAGCATGTACCATATAATTCCACTCATGTAATGTTCAGCAGGCTAAACTGCTCTATGGAGGAAGAAGTCAGAATAATGACCATGTCTGGGGTCGGGGAAGAAGAGAACTGATAAAGGTCAAGGTGGAAGACTCTGGTTCTAGATTTTTATTTGGTAGTGGTTTATGCATTTTATCTCATTCAAAATATGAACAGAGGTATGTAAACTCTACAAAAAATTATTGTGATGACACATTTCTATATTTAAAAACTTTTTTATTTTTTATTTTTGTGGTACTGGGGATTAAACCCAGGACTTCATAAATGCTATGCAAGCACTCTACCACTGAGCTTCATTCCTAACCCCAAAACCTGTCTTTAAAAACATATTCTAACACTTCTCTGCAACAAAACCATAGGCACAATCTCAAGCAGGTCTATTTGAAAAAGAGATCATAATAAAGCTGAGAATCCAAAAATTCTAATTTGAAGATGATGGACATAACATTCATTGGGCATTTAATACTTTAGTCGTTAAGTTCCCTTTTTCATCTAAATATGTCTTATTTCATTAGATAGTTAGAGCCTTAAAAGCACTACACATCTCAGGTCTCTGATAGCACAGGGCCTGATCCATAGTAGGTAGTTCAATGACTTTGTCCCCCCCCCCCCCCCT
>JAJEJO010000817.1:510082-528277 GCA_020662805.1 Glaucomys volans
ATCCATAGTAGGTAGTTCAATGACTTTGTCCCCCCCCCCCACCTTTTTTTTCTTTTTAAAGATGATAGATCATTGATTTTCTCTGTCCAGGCAATAAAGGGTTTTTTTTTAGCATTTATGTGTAAGGTATTTGTTAGGCCCTGGGCATATTGTCATGGGTAGGTGTAGGACTCAATAAATTCCTGTTGATAATTGATAATTATCAGCTACATATCTCTTGAATTCCAAATGAAGGCACTCTACAGTTCTTATTAACTCTGTTGTAAAAATGAGGACACCAAGACACAGAGGTTACATGTCTGGCTTAGGGTCATATGCTTAGTCATGAGTAGAGTGAAGCTTAAGACCCCTGCAGGTTCTTTCTTGGACTGAGATGCTAGGGGAATTCATTAAGATTGGCTGAGGTTCATATTTCATTTAAATGTTCTCATTTCACTTTTGCTACATCCACCTTCTCTGACTCATATTTCAGGACTTGCAGTCTGAATTGGTTTACTTCCACTTCAGACACTGTCAAGATAAATTAGATACCAAAGGTTCATGACACCATCTGAAGCAGAACTGCTATTAGAAGAAAATACATAAGCAGTTTTATATTTCAATACAATATAGCAATTTTTGGAGAACATACTTTCTTCTAAAAATGTAAGTGGAAATAATAAACCTGGTGAATTTTGAATGTTAAAAAGATTAAAATTTGATTTTACTGTACATCCTCAGGCAAATATAGACAAGGAAGGTAAGTAACAATAAATATTTTTATCTCCTTTCAATGCATCCATGAACCATTCTACTGAATAAGATCTGACAGGTTCCTGACTGTGAGCAGAGATAGGAATAACAACTCTGATGATACATAAACTAGCATCAGATACAGACTCCATTTTTGCTGTAATCATCCATCCATAGCCTAGACTGCTCAGATGACAAGGCATGTTATTAATAAAGCGTCTTGTACTGCAAGTGCATTGCCCTACATGGTGTTTATCTTGTTGGAAACTGTAATTGTCTGAAACAATGGCCTCAGTGATATGTTATGAGCTGTGTAAAGATCAAAATAATTTATACTAATAATAGTAGTTGTGAAGAATTAAAACATGGGAATAGAGTTAATGCTGCATAAAGTTAATGACTTGGAATTGCTTTTAATTTTTATCTATTTTCTAAACCCTGTAAGATAACCTTGAATTTTGAGCCAAGTTTATGGAAAGACAAAGTTCCTCCACCACTTTGGTTTATTCACCAGTTTCCTTGGTTATGGTATAATACTGGGAAGGGAGTCAATATTTAATATTTGTTTAATAAAAAATGAATGAATATGAATATAGGAAAGAAATGGAACATGTTTCAGGTTCAAGCCAAGCCATTATCAGAGTTCCTCCAGGATGCAACTCAGAAAAATAGAGTGGAACTCATTCTCCAAGGAATAGGGACTTACCAGGAAGGGAGAGTGTGAAATGGAAACAGCTTCCCACCCAAGTGACTATGGATACCACATGGCACTCCCACACTGCTAAGACAGAGAACCTATAGGTGTAGAACTAAGGCAGCCAAGGATAAAACATGCCCTTGGTCCTGCCTCTCCATCCAATAGAATCTGGATATGTTCTTGTATCTTTCAGTCTGGTTTTCCTGGCTTTCCCAGAATAAAAGGGGCTTCAGTTTTTCTGATTCTTGCTAATGGAGGGCCAAGTAAAACAGCATGTGTGTGGTTTAAGAACCACCAGTAGGCACAAGAAGAAGAGCAAAGTTCCAGGTAAGTAGATGGATGGAGGACCAGGTCTTGAAATGGAGTTGGGTTACTCCTCCAATGAGAAAGTAAAGAAAGAATATGGCTGAAAATAGAACAACTTAGAAGTGATGGAGAGAAGAAACAAACATTTTGAGGTAGAGGAAAGGAAAACTGAAGAAGCCTATGGGGCATAAGCCAGAGTGACTTTTCCTTTCCTTTCCTTTCCTTCTTTTCCTGGCAAAATTTAACGTCGTTTGGCTTATACTCTTCCACATGCTGATTTCTCTCCTCAGCATGAGGAATAGATTATTGGCATGGCTCCTGTTACAAGTCATGAGTTTATAATGGGTATAAACAGGACTCTAGAAAGGGTCTCCCTTCCTTTCCATGAGAGAGAAAAAGAGAGAAGTAGAAGATTGTAACCCTCTTATTTGCTGAATGCCTGACTCCATTTGATGCCAAGAAGGGCTGAAGTCATGATACAGTCATGAGGGAGATGACAGGAGAGATTATCATCACCTGAGGATGGCAGACCAGAAGGAAGAGATCCACTTGGGTCCTGGACAACATTCAGAACTTACCCAATTAACCAAGACTGGAACTATCTTCCACAAATTTATTTTATGAGATGAGATGATAAATTACTTTTTTCAAAAGCCACAACTCCAAGTAACATTTTCTGTTGCTTTTATTGGTACCTTGATCTTTTTGACTAAAATAGGAGACATAAGCACTTGTTATGAATGTGAAGTGTGGGTTTAAGTCATTTGAAATGAACATTTTGGTTTTCCCTGTAGTCTCCTTCGGTGTTCTTTCTCCTCCCCAACTATGACTGGACTCAGACCAGGACAAGGAGAGACAGGACTGGACACAAAAGCGCTTCTCCCTTTCAAAGCGGCTTTGTTCCTAACTCTACATCAGAGTGTTTGGTTCTTTCTTCCCTAAGGATTTAGTCTGTCCCAGAAGGTTCCTCAGACACTCTAGGAAACAGGCTCTGGGGCCCTGCCTCATCAGTTCCACATCTGATCTCCAAGTCACGGGGAACTGGAATCACAGAACCTTATCTAGCAATGCTTCACAGCCCTTGAGCAGAAATACTGCAAAGAAAAAGGCCAGAATTTAGTGACAGGAACTGGTGCTGGAATGGCTGAAGGTCTGAGAATGCAGTTAGCTGGGTTTACTAGATTATAAATCTTATAAAGAGCACACACAGCGCCCAATACAGAACTCTGCATATAGTTAAGTCTGAACATGTGCTTTGAATTTAATTGAAATGATCAGATTATAGGGGGAAGGTCAAAAGGCTTTCTTTTGCAGAATCTTCCCTTCAGAGTCTTTCAACAGCATCACTCTCTCCACCTAAAAAACTTAGCCTTCAGTATTTTCACTCAATCATCTAAGTTTATTTTTATAACATACTTTGAAAGACAAGGAGCGGTTAAGAATAGTTTTATTTAATTTGCCAGGAAGAAACAAGGCACAAAGAGATGATCTGACTTGGCCACCATCCCAGAGGGCAACCGTGTCAGAACTGGGATGGTCCCTAAGTCCCCAGGGCAATCAAGCCTTTGTTCTGATGTCCCTGTATGTAATTGTTTTGATAGCAATTTCCCTGGTTCTCTCTCACTAGCCTGCTAATCACGCATGTCAATCACATTCAGGAACACCATGGGCCTAAGGGTCAACTGCAGTCTCAGGAGAACATAATTCAGAAGAGAAAATAAGACAGTGTGGTATTATTTTTTTGTTTTCCTTCAAGCGTGTATGTCAGTTGTGGCCTCATAAGTCTGACAATGTGTGAGGAGAAAGCGTCCTCCCACCCCTCGCCACAGTCAAGAAAAGGATGCATCAAATGCTCTGACCAATGCTTAAACCAAGTGAGAAATCCACCCCCAGAAAATCCTTACTTGAGAACATTGAAAAGAGTTCTCCACCCAATCTCTAAAGAACCAGAAAGGAAGCCCTCTTGTTTCCCTCTTCAAAGACACATCTCCATAGCTTCACTCTACAACCTAAGGATGGTGGTAGAACATTCGTGTAAACCTTCCCCTTCTTCTACAAAACACTTGACCATCTTTCCCCATTTCACTTTCACTTTAGAGAACAGCAGCAAGGGGCCCAGAGGACAGGGTCCAGGTCCAGCCATGGAAAAAGCCGGAAGGATAGCTGCGAGTACTGGAGAGTGCACGGTGGTCAGGGGAGTGCAGGACTCGAGGCCGCGAGTGCAAGGTGTGGATTCTGGAATGCGCCGATGCGCATCCCTCGAGCCCCGCCCGCGGAGCCGATTGGCCGGAGGCGCGCGGCGGGGGAAGCCCTTAGCTAATCTCCTGCCACTCAGCCCGACCGACGTAGCGCGGGGCCGCAGAGCCGCAGGCCTCCTGCCGGTCCGGGCAGCGCGCGGAAGGACAAATAGTCCCGGCGGCTTCACCGCACGCTTCTCCACGACTCCGCTCGCCCCGCCCAGCTGTCGGGCCCAGGGCTCCGGCGGCGGGAAGTGGGGGCGGGCGGAACAGGGCCGGCCTCTGCGGCTCCTGTCTTCGGGGCCAGTCGGGTGGATTGCGCTCCCAAGGGAAAAGTAATTGGATTCCGGGCTCCCTCCAGCCGAGATCAGCGGAAATCGGCAGCTGAGCCTGCAGCTTGGGAGGGGCGGGTGGGAGGAGGGGAGAGGTCGGGGAGTGGCCGCCTGGGAGGGAAACGGTGAAAACACCACTCTCCGAAGTGTGCGTCGTTCTCTACAGGCCGCAGCAGAAAGCTGGGTAGTGGAGAAGGATTAACAGAGATGCCCGTGGTGCCTTTTTCATCTGGCATGTGACTCTTGCTTCTAAATTGTCATCCTCCCTGTGAAATTCATCTGGTTGCTGATGCCGGAGAAGACGAATACTTTGAGAGCCTGGAGTCTTTGAGCCATTCTGCAGTTTTTCTCTCAAAGCTCTACGAGGAGCTGAAGTGCACAAAGAAGCCTACCCATCTGGAATTGGGGATTTCTCTTATTAACGAAGTAACTCAGGAAAGTGCAGCATTCTTACCAGAATCATCCAGGAAAGTATCTCAAGTTCTTGCTGTAGCAGTAGCAAACTTCCCTGAATACTGTTTTCCTGAGGAGATAGATCACACTGGGAGTCTTAAGAAGTTATTTTTTTCCTTTGTGAAATGATAGGAATGTTTGAGGGATTTTAAGTGACTTTAACTCAACCCTTTCATGATGTTTTTTCTTTTCATCTCATTTACTGCAGCTCACTCATTATTTTTTGAGACTTTTCTGTGTGCCAGCCTCTGTTCTGCTTATCAGGGATACATCAGTGAATAAAGCAAAGCACTGGGACTTCATTACAGTTGCTGCAGAGGGGGAGATTGACGATACACTTACAAACATATACAATACAATGTCACGTAATGCTAAGTTATGAAAAAAAAAAAAGGCTACACGAGTTTAGTGGTGCACAATTGTAATCCCACCGACTCAGGAGGCTGAGGCGGGAAGATCACAAGTTTGAGGCCAACCTCAGCAACATAGCAAGGCTCTGTCTCAAATTTTTAAAAAAGAAAAAAATTTTTTTAAAGGACTGGGAATATAGCTCAGTGGTAAAGCACCCTGGGTTCAATCCCCAGTACCATTACATAAATAAATAAGACTTAGTAGAAGGACTGAAGAATGCAGGTGGGAATGGTGTACTTACTATTTTATATTTTAGATAAGTTGATCTAAGAAGGCCTCTCTGAGGAGGCTATGTTTACACAGAGGTCTGGATGAAATGAGGTAGAAAGCCACACAAATGTGTGGGGAGAGTACTTCCCAGGCAGAGAGAACAGTGAATGCAAAGGCTGTGAAGCCAGAGAATTTGGTGAGTATGTATTAGAGCAGAAAGTAGGCCATTGTGAATGCAATGCAGTGAGCAAGAATGGTTAGGAATGAGATTGAAAGTGGGTTGATGGATCTAAGGTCATATAGACCATGATGTCTGTGAGCTTAGCATTTGCTTTTGACATCATTTAAAATTTTTCTCTAAGCATTTGATTCACTAAAGTGTTCTGGATTTCTTCCCTGTGTCTTTGTGGGGGCACTAGATCCTTTTCATTCAGAGGCCACCTTTTTCTTCTTTGTCCCTAATAGTATTAGTTTTGGTTTCCTCTTATCCTCTGGCGCTCAACTACAACAACTGCTTCTGCCCAGACCCTTAACTTTAACATCACCTTTGTTCCAAGTTGTAAACTCTCATCTTTAACTATTAATCAATATTTCTCATGGATATCCTGCCATCTCCCTGATTTCAATTGGTCCCAAAGCAACCTCACTATCTTTCCGAAAATCATTTCCCTTCTTTCTCATTGGTACCACTCTTCTCTCTGCCACCCACGTTGAGTACTCAGATGTCATTGTTGACTCATTCTTTCTCTGTATTCCTCTTACCCAGCCAGTTGTCAAAAGCTTTGATTTATCCTTTAAAGTGCCTCATGTTAAATCCCTTCCTTTCTCCACTTTATGGTCTCTATCTAAGCCCTTGAATGTTGGCAGCCAGGATTAGTTCAATAGTGTCTCTATGGTCTTTCTGACTTCCTTTTCTGTCTGTGCCAATCTAACCTGCCAGAATAATTGTTCTAAATCTTCACCTCTAGCACATTGCTAAATGCCTAGATAGCTTAGTGGTTATATTTTCTTTTCCATGAAACCTAGACTCTTGTGACTGATTTTCAAACTTTTACCTAGTTTTCTTCTACCCTGTGAACCACTCCTCAGTCTACAGCTTCAGTTTTAGTTAGATCTGTCTCACAAGTACATTCACATTTATTTATTCCTGTATATGTTTGTGGATTTACTACCCTCACATAACATTATTTGATTCAGTAAGGTTCTATTAGTTACAAATGATATAACATCCAACTTAAATTGTCTTAGCCAGAGAAGGGAATTGTATTAGCTTTTGTGTTATGAACTACCTGAGACAGCTAGCTGTATAAAGAAGAGGTTTCTTTAGCTCATAGTTTTGGAGTTTGAGGGCATGGTGTCTGCCTCAGCTGAGTTCTGGTGAGGGCCCTCTCATCTGTGTCACTTCATGGCTGATGGCAATTACAGGAGCTGGTGCAGGATCCATCTCAATACAGGAAGCCAGAGAGAGGTGTTGTGGGGCCAGGCTCAGGCTTTTATAACAATCCTTTTGAGGAAACAAACCAAGGTCCCACAAGAGATACCTTAATCCCTTTCAAGGGTATAGCCTCAGTTGTCCAAAGAACCTCCTACTAGGCCCCACCTTTTAAAAGTTCCAAAGCATCCCCAATACTGCCACCCTGGGGACTAAATTTCCAAAACATGAATCTTTGGGGAACACTCAAACCGTATCCAAACCATAGCAAGAATTTCTTTTTTCTTTTTTAAATATTTTTTTTAGCTATAGATGGGCACATTACCTTTATTTTATTTATTTATTTTTATGTGGTGCTGAGGATCATGCTCAGTGCCTCACACTTGCTAGGCAAGTGCTCTACCACTGAGCCACAAAACCAGCCCCAAGAGCAGGAATTTCTGCCACCAAAAATGCATGCACATCTCAATATCATAGATAACTCAAAGTCCAGAATAGCAGGTTATACATATCCTTCCCATTATGCAATAATGTAATACTTCATGGTCTAGTAACCTAAGGATATATGATAAAAATATCTAAAAACTACTTAATATAAAATGGCAGGAAAGGAAATGACAACTGCAATGAAAACTCATATTTTGGAAAATAAACAGAGTAACAGTAAACACACAGTGGTCTCCTATTCATAGTGTGTATCATATCTTGCTAGACAGTAATAGCAAGGGCTTCTTAGCATGAAAGAAGAAAAAGTTCTTTGATCAACCAGTCTTGCTGCCATATGTTCTCTTCTTGAAGGAACTCATACTTATTGTTCCTACATGGCCACATCTGGGATGGACAATGGGGAAGATAATCCACTAAGGACCACACCTCTTCAGCATTCTCTTTCTTGATCCATGGGGATTGAAAAAATCATTTGCTATGGCAAAGATAACTAGCTTTTACCACCAAATGGCTGTGATGCCCTTCTGTTGTATAGAGTTGTTAGAAAGTAGTTCTTAGCCAAGGACTACATTTCCCAGTCTTTAATCTTGGTAAAGCTATATGGCTATCTCCAGTGGAATATGAGTTGAAGTGTTGTGTATCACTTTTAGCAACTGTGCTTAAGAGTCAGGTAAGCCTTTACCAGTCTTTTCTCTCTCTTCTCTGGCTGCATTAAATGGTTGCTAAGACCCTTAAGGCTAGCAGAACCGTAAGATGAAAAGGAGTCTGGACAGCCAAATGACTTTCTAGAGGATGACCCATTGATAAGGAGCTCTGATATTGGACTTTGCAAAAGTGAGAAACGTACATCTATGGTGTTAAACCATTCAAGCATCTGAATTACCTGTTATAGCAGTTATGCTAAAGCTGAGTAACCTATTCTTTGTTCTCTGGACTTAGTTCATCTTTCACAATAGCAAACTGCCTGTCAATTTGCATCTTGCCAATTCCCATGGGGGAGAAATTCCAAAGCCAGAGGTTTTCTTTTCCCGCACCCCCATACTGAGGCTTAAACCCAAGAGTGCTCTACCTCTGAGCTATATGCCCAGCCTTTTAAAATTTTTTTAGCTTGAGGCCAGTCTTGCTGGCTTCGAACTTGTGATTCTCCTGCCTCAGCCTCCTGAATAACTGGGATTACAGGCAAGTTCCATTGTGACCAGTTTAGTCAGAGGTTTTCTAAAATTACAGTCTTTGAATCTGGATTCCAACATAGGTATTTTTGTGTTTTAGCAACAGCCTTTGCATTCTCCTGGCCTCCATTTTTGTTTTCGTCTGAGCCCAATCTGCGAATTTAAGATTCTCTCAGGGCTTTCCAACCTTTTATGGCTAGATTATTGAAATTGCATCATTTTCATTACAGCCTATAAGCAAAAATTGTCACTCATAACAAAGTGATTTCTTTTCTGCCTTAGATAAATCAAGTTCAATCCTAAAGTTGACTTTTTCTTATAGGATATTACTAAAAACTAGCAAGTAATGGTTGATCTATTCCAGAATCTGACCTTTAAATAGCAAGCTCTTTTACATTTTATTCTTGATTGGCACATGTTATGAATCCTAGTATTTAGTAGGCATTATTTTAACCTATTGCTTTCCTATTTAATTCACAGTGCAGTATAGATGGGGCCTTATCTGAATTAACTGATTCAGCATTTTGGGATCCCCAAATGCTGATACCCCCACTCCTGGTACCAACATAATCCTCACTCCTGGCACCATTAAATGAATTGTTAGAGCTATTTTAGTGGTGGATGACAAAAGGAAACAACTCAAATTGGCTTACATAAAAATAAAAGAAGTTTAAAAAATAAAAAAAGATTATATTGCCTGTTGGCTTACATAGCTAAAAAAACTAGTGATATATTTAGTTTGAGGCATAGCTTGCTCCAAGGGCTTAAGCAATGTCAGTAGAATTTTATTCCTCTTCATCTCTTGGCTCTATCTTCTGAGTTGGCTTCATTCTTGGTCTCCATATGGTGGCTCTTGGCAGCTCCAGTTCACATAATTCTTACTGTTAGCAATCTCAGTGGAAAAGTGCATGCCTCTTCCCCACAGGGGCCAGCAGTAGTCTTATATTTCACTGGCTCCGTTTAGGACACGTGGCCAGAAAAATCCAGTAAGTTGGACCTGATTCACATGGTTACTCATGTTGCTGAGAGTGGAATCCACTCCTCCTAAAAGACATTGACTGAGTGTGGTAGAAGAGGAAAGTCAGAGTATGGTTATCAGAATAAGGGTAAATGGGTACTGAGGGGCATAAAACCCCCAGATGGTTTTCATTAGATACCACTGTGTAATGTTTTCTAATTGTTTCACATGTGTTGGTTTTATCTCCTTCACTGAACTGTGAGTCAGGAGCAGGATCATGTATTATATGTCTGAACAGTGCCAACCCAACAGGCAGTCCTTAGATAGAGGCTGATTGATGGCCTCTTCTTGTGTTACTGAAGATGGCACACTTAAGGAGGATAGAGATAGCTTAATAAAGGAGATGATTTACAGAGGTATGTGAAGGGTTAAAGGAACCAAGAAGGAATGGTAGAGCATTTAAGGACTGGTAACAATGGGAGGCCTAAAACCTAAAGGAGAGGGGAAGGGAGCTTTTAGTGGAACCCAGTAAACGTGGTAGCTTAGAAGAGGATGCCTAACAAGGGCTGTGACTATCAAAGAGAGAAATGCAACCATTACCAAAATATGGCATGGCCTGGCAAAGGACCAGGGGATAAACAAGTATCGTCTTTTCCTTCCACCCTTCAAACTTCTCCTGGTATCTCCCATTCGCCAAACGCAACATGAAAACAGAGCTTGGGTGGTACAGTCTGTCAAGTCCTGCTTTCACTATAAAGCAAGACAAATAGAGTGAAAAGTGGATCTGCAGGAGCAAAAGGAAAATTATCAGGATGCCTCTATTATGTTCCACAGAGCAGCCCTAAATAAAAACAATCCCTGTTCTGAAAGTTTTTACTATATAGCTTGGATTTATCTGGAGAATAAAGTTTTACCCTTTTCAACAAATTTGTTAAATACATAATGAATAGTTTAATAGCAGTTTGAAGAATTTAACATTCATGAATTCACAGATCATGAAAAGTCTTTGTAAGCCCCTGTAGTTAAAAAGCTATCATCATTGTATTGATATGAAACTCCTCAAGAATATTATACCTGGCAATCCATCAGAAAGCCCTGGCACAGCACTTGTCAAATAGTGACAAATGTGATAAATGTTTGATGATTTGAAGAATGATTGAATGAATAAATTAAAGCATTTCAAACCAGAAAATTGTAAGTGGAAAACTAGATGGGTTTCCCTGTTAGAGTTTAATGCTAACTATACCACATTTACCAATCCTGTCTCTTTAAGTCTGACATTGACTTTTTAGCTGTTGATCAAAGTCTTATCTCTTATAGAAAATGGAACTGCAATAAATTGTGTCAATCTTTAGAAGTAAGAAGTTCCATAATTAACTGTCATGCTAATAAATTCACTATACAGTTCATTTCAGTTCAAGGGCCATTATATATATTTTTTAAAATCTAAAACTGGGTTTCTTCATGGAATTGTCACTCAGCTGTAAGAAAAATAAATATACTTGCTTTATCATATAAACTGGTATTATAAAGTGTCAGTCCAAACTGTTTCTCTAACAGATTTTATAATTAAGCCAAAAATGCATGCTTCTGTTCTTTGGCAATCCTGTATATATAGGGTTTATGCTTTTATATGTATTGCCATTCATTTATGCATACAACAAATGCTATTATGTAGGTACTATACGCTACACATAATCCCTGCCCTTAGGTGCTTATGACCTAGAGCAACACTTCTCCAATGTTAAGGAGAATGTGAATTGCCTGAGGACCTTGTGAAAATTCAGATTTTCATTCACTGAGTCTGGGGTGGGCTCCAAGACTAGATTTCTAACCATCTCCTGGGTGATGCTGATGCTAGCTAGAGAGTAGCAAGGGTCAAATGGATTTATTTAATCCTTACGACACCCTCATAAGTATCAGTGTGTTTTTTTTCCCCTTGAGCATTTAACTATGTACAGAACTCTGGACTATGTACCGTAGATACAGGCCATTAGGAAACTAACTGTACATCAGAAAAAGATAATGTAACAATCATAATGGTATGATTCTGTTTATATGAAACATTTAGATAAAGCAAATCTATGTTGACAGAAATTAGTGGTGGTTGCCTGGGCCAGGGGTGGGTATGGGGATTAATTGTAAATGGTCATATAGGATCCTCTTGGGGTGGTGAAATGTTTTTAAAACTGTATTATGATTGGGCTGGGTTTGTGACTGAGTGGTAGAGCACTCCCTAGCATGTATGAGGGAGGCACTGGGTTTGAGTCTCAGCACCACAAATAAATAAAGAAAATAAAGGTCCATCAACAACTAAAAAATATATTTAAAAAACTATTATGAGGATGGCTGTATGACTTGATACATTTGCTAAAAATCATTGAATTATATACTTGAAGTGGGTAGATTTCAAGATGTGTAAATTATGTCCCAATGAAGTTATAAGAAAATCCAAATAATTACAATATAATCTAAAGTTCCTTCATTCTTCTCTCACCCCCCACCCCTCAACCTGATTATATATCATCATCATCCACTTATCAGGGAAAACATTCAGCCTTTGTTTTTTTGGGATTGGCTTATTTCACTTAGCATGATAGAGGGGGAGGGAGTGCGGGTGTGAAAAATGGTGGAATGAGACAGACATCATTACCCTATGTACACGTATGATTACATGAATGGTATGAATGTACATCATGCACAACCATAGAAATGAAAAGTTGTACCCCATTTATGTACAATGAATCAAAATGAAGTCTGTAAAAATTTAAAAAATAAATTTAAAAGAAGCTGTGACCAATAGGTAAGAATAATATTAGCTGTTTTTGCACTGTGAAAAAAAATAATTACAATATAATGTGAACAAATGCAGTAATAGAAACATGTAGTTTCAACTCCCTTTAACAGCCAAGGAAATGGAACTTATAGAGGCTGATTTGCCCAAAGTCACATAAACTATCTAGTGATGGAATTTCAATATAAATCTATTCCAATTAAGCCAAGAGAAGTCACTGTCAAAAAATTCAACGTCAAAGAAGGTGTATGCCAGAAAATAGATACTCTTGTACCAAGAAGAGGTTGCCCCTCTGTCAGAATTGTCCTCACCCTGTGAGACAGAGATCATCCTGAGAGTGACCTATGCAGCATCCCATACCAGAGCTGCCAGCTGACATGGCGATGGAAGCCAGCGGGCTTCTGGCAGATCCTTTGGCTTCTTCAAGATTTTAGTTTCAAGCAATGAAAATCAATCCTTGTCTGATTTAGCAGCTAAAGAATTGGGCAGTTCACAGAGTCATTATGAAAGCTCAGAACCAAGTTTAAAGCTGTGCAGTCAAGAATGGTGTCCAGAAATCTTTCAGAAGCAACCTCATGAGAAGATTACTATTTTGATGCTGCTGAACATGCTGGACTCTTCCCCTTACTCCATCACTACTACTGCTCTAGGCACTCAATCTGGTCATAACTGCACTGTCTCAAGAAAGAACTGACTGCTGTCCTTGCTTCTTTCTTCAGGTTACTAGTTCCTTACTCAAAGCCATGCAAGTTCTCCTACCTAGTGGAAGGTAGGATATGCACCTAAATCCAGGCTGCAAGGGTGAATGGTAAAGTTAGTATTTGACAACTTCTGTCAGTTTCTAGGTATAAAAATCAGGCTTTTCTTAATTTCAAGACTGATATAATCAGTGAATTCTCCGAGTTCAGAGAGGTCAGAAGCTGGGCAACCAACCAAATGAACAAATGAAATAAAATTTCCCCCCCAAAACAGGTGTCCACTATAGCCTTGCAGAAACAGTGGTCCATGGAGCAATAGCATCAAGATCAACTGAAAGCTTGTTAAAAATACAGATTCTCAACAAGGTAATTTGTATGCATATTAAAGTTTGAGAAATGTTGCTCTGTATTATGCAACATATAGTTCTTTTTAATTTTCAAAGATTAGTCACCATTATGCTCTAATCACCCAGAGAGTTGCTAGATTTAATGAAGGATGCCCAGTTCAATTTGGATTTTAGATAAATAACAAATAACAATTTTTAGAACAAGAATGTTCCATGTAATATTTGGGGCATGCTTATACTAAAAATTATTCCTTATTTATCTGAAACTCAAACTTAAGTGGGCATCCTGTATTTTATCTGGTAACCATTTTGTCTACACAACCTTCTCCCCATAATTAACAAAAAAGAATAAAAACAAAGGGACATTAATTGCCTAGGAATGCATTTATGCCAGTTTTCTCTTTTGGTCTGATAGACTATGAGTGTCATGAGAGCAGAACATTGAAACAGAATAGTTTCAAGCCTACCCTGAACTATGCATAAGCATTTAATGTTTCAGGTTCCTTACAATTTGGAGGGTGAATGTGGGGTGAGTTTTTTTTTTTAAATGAAACTGTAATAGAGATTCCTCAGAAAACTTGAAATGGACCCACCATTTGACCCAGCTATCCCACTCCTTGGTTTATACCCAAATGACTTAAAATCAGCATATTACAGTGAAGCAGCACATCAATGTTTATAGCAACTCAACTCACAATAGCTCAACTATGGAGCCAACCTAGGTGTCCTTCAACAGATGAATGGATAAAGAAAATGTGATATATATATATCAGAATGAAATGCCAGAATATATATGCCAAAATGAAGTTTACCGGTAAGTGAATGGAGTTGGAGACTATGCTAAGCAAAATAAGCCAAACCCCCAAAACCAAAGGCTGAATGTTTTCTCTGATATGCGGATGCTAATTCACACTGGATTGGTGAGTGGGGGGAGTAAGGGAAGAAAAAAGTGACTTTAGGTAAAGGGGAGTGAAGGGAGGGGAATGGGGTGGGGGTAGGAAGGATAGTAGAGTGAAACAGACATTATTACCTCATTTACATATATGACTGCATGACCGATGTGATCCTACAATATGTATAATCAGAAAAATGAGAAATTATACTCCATTATGTATGATTTATCAAAATGCATAAATGCAGTCTACTGGCATGTATAACTAATCAAAACAAATAAAAACATTAAAATGTAAAAATATTTTTTTTAAATGGCACACAAAAAATGCCAAAAACCAAACAAAACTGTGATGGCAACTGATTTCACTTAAGAGTTTTGAACAATAGTACCTTCATCTCACAGAACCTGATCCAATCATTGCTGACTTACCTCTGAAAACTGCTATTATAGCTTGGTTTTCTTCCTAAAGAAAAGAGTTGCTACTTGTGTCCAGGAGTTTTAGACAAATAACTTTTAAACATTCTGGGAAGGAAGCATATTATCTGATGTATCAATCAGAATTAGAAGCATTATGTTTAAAAAAGTGAAAACTTTAGTACTTATTTCAAAATGTATACCATTTGTATTTATTGGTAAGGTAGATTAATTCACTATAATATTTAGTTAGTCCAATGATCTCAACCAGCCAAATAGGGGAATTCGGGGTGATTGGGAGATAGTGACTTTCCTTTTACAAACTTTTGTGTATATAAGTTTTAAGTGAGTTAACTCCAACATACTTGACCAACAAAAATCTTCCATTCAGCATGCTCTGACCATCTTATCTTATTCTCTTGACTGGCAATGAAATATCTAAGGACTATGAGAGGGAGGATTACAGTTCTAAGAAGCAGAATATCCTGGGTCTGACAAGTGTTAGGGACTAAATATACCTATATATCCATACCATCACTGCCACCACACTGCCCTGCTGCCCACCAGAGGTTTTATACCATACTTGCTGCCACCTCTTAATTCATTACTTGCAAGCTCCATCCTAGAGGCAGATATCTGTTAACAGGTGAAGGAAGTATCCTAAGTTTAAGGACCAGACCATGAAAGGGCCAATTGATTAGCTTCATTTTAAACATCAAATAATAGAGAAATCACTTATATAATCAATCATTTATGCATGCTATTTCTTAAAATGGTTAAGTATCTAGAGTATAAAAGAGAATAGTTAGAAACTATATGAAGTCAGGTGCTGTGGTACACACCTGTAATCCCAGCGGCTTCGGAGGCTGGGGAAGGAGGATTTCAAGTTCAAAACCAACCTCAGCAACTGAAGGAGGCCCTAAGAAATTTAGTGAAACCCTGTCTCAGAATAAAATATAAAAAGGGCTGGGGATGTGGCTCCATAGTAAAGCCCCTCTGGGTTCAATCCCTAGTACCAGAAAATAAAAATTAAAAGGACTTTTTGGAAAAATGACTGGTTCTAGGACTGGAACATAAGTTACAAGAAGATCCTGCAACCCCTTCTCATACTAGAACTTAAGTATCAAGGACTTTTGGGTCTTGTCAGAAGGGACACAGTTTGAAGATGTTTCCATTGGTCAGAGAGATACAGTTTGAGCATGAATTAAGAATTGATGCACAGTAAATATGTTTCAATCTTTTAGCTTAGATTGATACTCTAAAACAAAAAAAATCTTAGGGCTGGGGTTGTAGCTCAGTGGTAGAGTGCTTTCTAGCACGTGTGAGGCAGTGGGTTCAATCAGCACAATATAAAGAAATGAATGAAACAAAGGTACTGTGTCCATCTACAACTAAAAAAATATTAAAAATGAAAACAACAACAACAAAAACCTCTATTGAAAACTTTGGAAAATGCAAGGAAACCAAATTCTTATTTTGAAAGCTGGTAAATAAAAGAATGAATCATGCATCTAATTCATTTCTCATAAACAAATTGTACCTCAGGATAAACTAGTAATTGAGGAGAGGAGGTTTCTCCTCAGAATATTCCAGCTAATAGTTGATGCAGAAATGGTAAATTATCCTATTCTAACTCCTAATGAAATAATGTGGTCAGGGATTTATCATCAATGTTGGCTAACTTTACAAAAAGAAACAGCAGACATTATTTGTGTCCTGTATAATATCACATGTGAAATATTTTTGTCAAAAAAATCAAACTAGTTATGTCCAGTCTATATATCTAAGTAAGAAAACACAGGGCATAAATAAGAAAATCCAGACTACAAAATCCTACAGGACAAACAACCCAGTTTTGCTCCAACAAATCAATTGGGAAAAAAAATAAATAAATAAAAGGAGGGAGATGCAATAGTTTAAGACTTTAAGATACATAAAAAAAATGCAATGTGTAGGGGCCGGGGTTGTGTATCAGTGGTAGAGCTCTCTCCTGGCATGTGTGAGGCACTGGGTTCGATTCTCAGCACCACATATAAAAAAAAATAAAAATAAAGTTCCATCAACAACCAAAAAAAGAAAAAAAGAAAAAGAAATGCAATGTGCGAACTTAATTTGGATCCCAATTTGAACAAATCAGCTGTAATAGAAAAATTCATGAGACAATTGAGGGAAATTTGAATACTGACTATTTGATAGTAAAGCATTTTTATAAAAACTACTGATGTGATAATGGTATTGTCAATATATATTTTAGAAGTAAGTGCCCTTATATTTTAGCCATAAATACAGAAATATCTGTGGAAAAATGATTTGGTGTTTGCTTCTACTAATGCATACATAGAAAGGAGAAAAAGCACAAAAAATTCTTAGTGATTATCACTTTTTGATGAGATTAGAAATGAAATATATAAACTGGGTATGGTGGCCTATGCATGTAATCCCATCAATTTGGGAGGTAAGGCAGGAAGATGGAAAGTTCAACCAGCCTCAGCAATTTAGTGAGACCCTGTCTCAAAGCAAAACTTGAAAAAAGGACTGGGGATGTCGTTAATTCCCATGTACTCACCCCGCTTCAAAAATAAACAAACAAAAAGAAATGAAACATATATTCTTATTCTTATTATTCTCTATATTCTTCATTGAGGGAAAATAAATTTTAAGAGACACAAGACCCAATTATTTTCAACTCTTTAAATTAGCATTGACAAATAATGAAGACAAGAAGAAAGGTCTCTAAACTACTAAAAGTTGTCATTATGTGGTGGAATCACATAAGATTTTTGTTTTTTTATATTTCTGTATTTTTCAACTTTAATATAAAGGTATATTACTTTTAGGACTAAAAAATTAAATAAACATTAAATCTAAAAGCATAATTTACTAAGCATAAACAAAATTTGTGCTGTTCAGGGCAAGATTTTTAAAAAATACTAACAGATGTAGGTAAGATTTTCTAAACTTCAGGTGCCTCATTAGTTGATTATGCCTGAGGTGACAGGTTAACAGCAGCCTAATGGTCTGGAGAAAGGCTAGGGAAGGAAATCAGGATTGGCAAAAAGCAGAGGGTGTTCCTGTTATTCTGAATCACAGAAGCTGAATATTGCTATCAAATGTAAGGAAATGGAATTCCAGAAGAGGAGATCATGCTTCGATGATTTTGTTGTCTTGTCTTGTTTTGTTTTGGCATAACATTGCTATGTCTTTACCAATTTTAAGTAAAACCTCATAGATTTCAATTTTAAAAATACATGGAGGGAAAATAAACTTCAAGAACACAACACCCAATTATTTTCAAGTTAATGTTATCACTTTCTCTTCACTGGATATTTTTTGTATAAATCTTATAATGTCTTTCTTTACACATAAAACTTTTTCTTCTATTTTCCTGTAACTAGAAAATTTTTATATGTGGAATCACCTGGTGAGGAGTAAGGGCATTTAGAAAGCTCTTGATATACATGATTGATAACTTGTTTTCCATTGTGGTTTTTACTAATTATTAACTTACTAATTTATAACCTGCCCTCTATCCAGCAGTGTTTGTGTGTCACTGAATATTCACCAGAATTGATCAGTATGCTATTTATTTATTTATTTATTTATTTACTTATTTATATTTTTGTGGTGCTAGGAATTGAACTTATGGCCTTATGCATAATAGGC
>JAJEJO010000818.1:0-103473 GCA_020662805.1 Glaucomys volans
GAAGAAATCGTAACATTTCTTACTACAGTACCAAAAATATTAACAACCAAGAAAGGAAACTCTCTGTTTCTCATTTACATTCAAAAACTGACCTAATATGAATTAGTTCAAGTTCAAAGTGGAATTTATTTTTCCTGTGGAGATGGGGGGTGCCAGACAGTATGTGCACTGTTCTAATGGTAAACACAAGCTGATTAAATCTAAAAACAAACAAACAAAAACCTACCCTTATTATTGATAGAAAGTGCAGATACACAAAAAATCCTGAACAAAAGCAGGTACAGATATTAACAGAGAATGGACTAAGGAATATTATAATTTATTCTAAAATGATTATTAAACACTTTCCATTAAAACAGTAGAGTGTTTAAATCAAACTCTAGACCAATAAGAACATATTTTCTCTTAAAGCATTAAACTTTTTTAAAAAGCCATGAAGCAGAAAAAAGGAGAGGGGTAGGAATCAGGGGCTGGAAGGGGTGACCCCTGGGCTAGCAGGAGGCTGGGAATGAATAGGAGGGAGCATACCAAGAGAACTGAATCTCAGAGACCCTGGGGAGCAGGAGGAGACAGTCAGTTTGGGAGTTGAGTGGCTGCTATATTTAAGGATTTTAAAATTACAAAAAATGAAACGATATAATAAAAGTAAAGTGTGACTGCATGGACTCCACAATAGCACACTACTACTGTTCCTCTGCCATGGATATTATACACTCAGGGTACACTGGGGGCTTCCCATCTCCTGCCCTTTCTGCAAGCTAAGGACACAATTCTTGATCAGCAAGTCAACTGGCACACATTTAAAACACCAGTGCATCACTGTAGCAATCTGATTTTAAGTCCTTTGGGTATAGGCCAAGGAGTGGGATAGCAGGGTCAAATGGTGGATCCATTCCAAGTTTTCTAAGGAATCTCCACACTGCTTTCCAGAGTGGCTGCACCAACTTGCACTCCCACCAGCAATGTATGAGTGTACCCTTTTCCCCACATCCTCGCCAACACCTGTTGTTGCCTGTGTTCTTGATAAAAGACATTCTAATTGGGGTAAGATGAAATCTTAAGGTGGTTTTGATCTGCATTTCTCTTATAACGAGTGATGTTGAACATTTTTTCATAAATCTGCTGATTGCCTGTAGATCTTCCTCTGTAAAGTGTCTGTTCATTTCCCTGGCCCATTTATTGATTGGGTTATTGGTGTTCGTGGTGTAAAGATTTTTGAGTACTTGGTAGATTTTGGAGATTAGTGCTCTATCTGAAGTGTGTGTGGCAAAGATTTTCTCCCACTCTGAAGGCTCTCTCTTCACATTGCTGATTGTTTCCTTTTCTGAGAAAAAGCTTTTTAGTTTGACTCTATCCCAATCATTGATTTGTGCTTTTATTTCTTGCGCTTTGGGAGTCATGTTAAGGAAATCTGGTCCTAGGCCAACATGATGAAGATTTGGACCTATTTTCTCTTCTATTAGGTGCAGAGTCTCTGGTCTGATTTCTAGGTCCTTGATCCACTTTGAGTTGAGTTTTGTACAGGGTGAGAGATATGGGTTTAGTTTCATTTTGCTGCATATGGATTTCCAGTTTTCCCAGCACCATTTGTTGAAGAGGCTGTCTTTTCTCCATTGCATGTTTTTGCCTCCTTTGTCAAGTATGAGATACCTGTACTTATTTGGGTTTGTCTCTGTGTCCTCTATTCTGTACCATTGATCTACCTGCCTATTTTGGTACCAATACCATGCTGTTTTTGTCACTATTGCTCTGTAGTATAGTTGGAGGTCTGGTATTGTGAAACCCCCTGCTTCGCTCTTCTTGCTAAGGATTGCTTTAGCAATTCTGGGTCTCTTATTCCTCTAAATGAATTTCATGATTGCTTGCTCTATTTCTATGAGGTCAGTCATTGGGATTTTAATTGGAATTGCATTGAATTTGTATAGCATTTTTGGAAGTATGGCCATTTTGACAATATTAATTCTGCCTATCCAAGAACATGGGAGATCTTTCCATCTCCTCAGATGCTCTTTAACTTCTTTCTTTAGCGTTCTGTAGCAGTATAGAGGTCTTTCACATCTTTTGTTAGATTGATTCCCAAGTATTTTATTTTTTTTTTTGAGATTAAAGTGATGCAGCCACATCAATGTTCATAGCTGCTCAATTCACAATAGCTAGATTGTGGAACCAACCTAGATGCCCTTCAGTAGATGAATGGATAAAGAAACTGTGGTATATATACACAATGGAATATTACTCAGCCATAAAGAAGAATAAAATTATGGCATTTGTAGGTAAATGGATGATGTTGGAGACTGTTATGCTAAGTGAGATCAGCCAATCCCAAAAATCCAAAGGCCGGATGGTCTCACTGATAAATGAATGATGATGCATAATGGGGGGGGGAGGGTGGCAAGAATGGAGGAAGGATAGATAGCATAGAGGGAAGGGAGGGGTGGGGGCGGGGTGGGGGTAAAAATAATAACAGAATGTGTGACAGATACCATTGCCCTGTGTACATGTATGAACGCACAGATGTTGTGACTCTACTTTGTGTACAACCAGTGAAACAATAGCTGTACTCCATTTGTCTTCAATGAATCAATAAGTAAATAAATAAATAAATAAATAAATAAATAAAATAAAATAAAACACCAGTGCATAACTCAGAAAAACATCGACTTGCTGTCTGAAACAGGATCCAGGGTTTCTAAAGGAGGGACAGAGGTGCCTGTTGAAAACACCTGTTGACCTCTGGAGAGAAAACCTTTGCAGGACACAGTCAGATGGCTGGGTTCGACCCCTCACTGTGGTCCTCAAAGGGCAGGTTTGTTTTGTCTTAGAACTTAGGTAGGACAGGTAAATAGCAGGAAATCACTCCAGATAGGAGTGAGGACATTGGTCCCTGATTAAGGTCAGCCAATTGGGCTTTTATGTGGTTAAAGAAGAACCATTACATCACCAGACTTAACCCACTAGGTCCTGGAGAAAAGAAGAAGGTCTAATGAGATAATTCAACTAGTTATTTGTGGGAGTGTCTAACAGCATTTACTCACCAGCCCACATCCGTTCCTCAAAGGATCTGACCTCTTGCTACGCCTACCTCCCCCACTACGTGTAGGCCAGCAGCGTGGAAAAGTGCCATCCCCTCCCACTCCTGTTTTCCAAACACACCATCCATGTCACTCCCTGTTCTTGGGGTTACAATTCACAAATGCTGTCGGCAGTTGCTATTTAGGGGCACATTCTTTAAATTTGCAGTGGAGTCCTTTGTGGGCCCTCCTCCCCAGTATGGTTTAAAATTACCATAAGCAGTGGTAGTTTCCAATAGTATTTACTAAGTACTAGTAAACAAATTAGTTACTTTGCTTAAGTTAACTACTACTTTGGAATCCATTAAAAAGAGCTTCCAAACACATTAAATTTCTTACAAGTAGCAGCATAGTTCAGAACCATTATGATTTAGGGGCAATTGAATGTAAGAACACACAGGAGGCTGGCTATGATCTTTCTTAAAGGTAATATTGAAGAATGGCTTTGAAACTAAGAGCTACAAAAGGGGCAGAGGATGGAGCTAATGGTATAGATGTCCTTTCACCCTGATAAACACAAACTTCACATAAAAACTTACTTGCCAATATTTTCAGGCAGAGACTGTAATGAGATGTCATTTACAGAAAGACATGTTAAATTCTGTAATTCAGGAAAGCTTTCTGGCAACCTACAACAACAACAACAAAAAAAAACGTTAATTAAAAAAGAAAAGCAGTATGTATTAAGCATATGATGGTGAATTCTCTATGCTGAAATAACCTTCAAAATTATATTGTAGATGACATATATGCCTTGTCTTCATATATGTATATGTCACTTGCAAAGAAAAAAATAAAGGGTTCATCTACCTAATAGAAGGGGCATGACAGAATACTTGTTGATAGGGTAATGCAGGAATAATTATAGGGAGCAGATGTGCAGGTTCTAAGAATAAAGGGGGAAATATTGTGGGACTACTAAGCACTCTATGAAAAAAAAAAAGTGACAAATTGCCACGGCAGCTGAAAGTGCCTAAGAGTGAAAACACTTTATTGATTAGCAGAAAATAAAGAGGAAATTTCACCCGCCCACAAGATTATAACAAAACACAAGACAGCTGCTCAAAAATGTTTCTTCCTGTAGCTTATAATACCCAGAGCAAAGGATTACTTAAAATTGATCAGCTGACAGCCAATTGCTACTTTCTTAACTTTTTTCTTTTAATTTAAAATGTCACTCACTTGAGATAATTATATGTTTCACTGTGTTCTTCTACACAAAAGCAGTTTTTTGTATGTCCTTACACTCTGCAGAATAGTAAGGCTTCAAAATAAAATCATTATTTAAAATTTACAAAGAAACTTTACTTTCAATATTCCTTTGATTACCAACCAGAGTGTATCAAGAAAAACAAAATCACTAAAGGCAAAATGATCTCATTGCATCTGAAATAAAATGCAACACATACACATAAATCTGTTAGTATAAACAACAGAACTACAAATCTGTTACTTTTTTCAGCAGGGAGAAACTTCTGGCTTTAATGACAATCCCTAGATTGGAATCTTTTCTTTTTCTAGATTCTTTTTTGGGGAGTGAGAATAAAACATGTTACAGTTTGACATATAATATAGGTTAATTCCCGACTGCAAAACCAAATCCAGGCCCTCAGGATCAGGGTATTAACTAGAATGTTTATAATCACTAAATTATGTTTTTGGATCAGTTAACCAAGTTACAGAGTTAAGATTTTTACTTATAATTCAAAAAATCAACACATCTGGTTTGCCTGAGCTTTTACCAGACAACATGTATCATTTTTAAAAATTTTAAAACTAGCTGAAATGTTCTTAAACATAAGCAAATGTTCTAAATGTCTGATTTGTATTTTTACCAGCTGTTAACATTCAGAGCCAAGCTAGTATAAGGTGAAGAGGAAGTGGAGACTTAAGTCCAGGGAAGCTTTAGTTTCAGCTTCCCACTCACTAGCTGCACCAACTGAAAGTCTAGCTTATTTATCTGAGACTTTGTTTCTTCAGTCATAAAATAAGTGGGCAGAGTCAGTAACCAGGATCCCTTCAACTCACAGCATATCTGCCAAATGGAAAAGGATTGCTTTACGATATCCACCAAATTGGGGCCCAGGACAAAACCCAAGTAAAGCCTCATGCAATCTGGGTGTGTTCCAGTAGAGAGTTTTGAGAATGAAGACAAATGTCAGCATGCATTGGAGAAGGAAAACTAAGCCAAAAAAGAGGGACTAAGCAATGAGTGGTTAAAAAAGCTGAACAGCAGCACAATGAGAATTTGCCCACTTGCCTAACCCTGCAAACTGCCTTAAGCTTGGTTCAGTTCAACAAGCATTTATTGAGCACTTACTCCATTCCAGGAACTATATAGTTGGGCTGGAAATACAGTAATAAATTAATAGAGGAAAACAAGCAACTTCCTCAGTTCAATTGGGAAGTCCTGGACAAAGGAATAACTGATCAAAGTGATAAGTGTAAATTTCAAGTGTTATGAAAAAAGTACAAAGAGGGTTCTATAAAAGCTCAGAGGAGGGGGCCATGGGGAGTTACTGGCAGCAAAGGCTTCCTGAAGATGTGCAATGCTCAGCTGCATCACAGGGAGGTGAAAGGGTTGGTACAGTCAAGACGAGACAGATGTGAAATGAACTAACTGGGCCTAGGGGTGTGGCTCAGTAGTAGTGCACTTATTTAGAAAGTCTTCAGTGCCACACACACACAAAAAAAATATAAAAAAAATAAACTAAGTAGAAAAACTTTATTACGCAGAGAGTGATGTCTGGCACAGGCAACAGAGGACAGTATGGGTGGAAAGACAGGTTAAGCTAAGTGGGGACACGGGAGGCTTGCATAGCATATCTAGGAGCAGTGACTTTATCTGACAGACATTGTTATGGTTTGGATGTGAGGTATCCCCCTACACTCATGTGTGAAAACAATGCAGGAAGGTTTAGAGAAGAAATGATTGGGTTATGACAGCCTTAACCTAATAAGTGAATTAATCCCCTGAGTGATAACTGAAGGCCAGTAGGGCATTGCTGGAGGAGGTGGGTCACTGGAGCATGCCTTTGGGGGTACATATTTGTATCTGGTGAGTAGAGTCTCTTTCTGTTCTCTGATCATCATGTGAGTTGCTTCTCTCTGCCACACTTTTCCACCATGATGTTTTGCCTCATCTGGAGCGCCAAGGAATGGAGCTAGCTGCCTATGGACTGAGACCTCTGAAACTATGAGCCCCCAAATAAACTTTTCTTCCTCAACAATTATTCTGGTTCAGTCTTTTAGTCACAGCAGTGAAAAAACTGACTAAAACAGACAGGAAGCTACAGAACATTTTAAGAAGAGAGGCAACTGATGGAAGATGGCTAGAAAAGAGGATAAAACCTGAGGACAGTGATGAGTTAGAACACTATCAGATTGCAGCTCGCTGGATCACTATTTTCCAGTCATAAATGGTACAGGCAACTTAGTCACTGAAATTCAAGAAAGGAAAACCAGAAATATTTTAAAACCATATTTACTTCTTGAAAATAAGGATACCTGCAAAAATAAAACAGGACATTTCTCTAGCACTCTAGACCCAAGATGTCCCAAGCAATTCTAAAACAAATAAGATGAATCCCAAATGCTAGTTCAATCTCAGGTAAGAACAGTATTCTGCGAAGGCTGCTTACAGAGCCTTGAGGATTCTAGAAATGGACCCACTTGGCCCAGAGAGACCTCTAGAATATATTCCCAAGGGATGTCTATTGCCATGTGGGCACAAACTCAGTTGCCACAGCAACACAGACACCTGGAGGCCAGCAGTCAGTGAACTCAAGACTAAGTTAGGAACCATAAGGAGAGGCTATGCCACTTGGCCTTGCTGTGAAATGCCAGAAGCACAGAACTGGAGTTAGTAACAAAACAGCAACAGGTGGCTTTCTTTGGCAGGATAAACCCAAAGAAATCCCCACGGCTATTGCTAAAGTAAGGAAATCATGGTTTTGAGGGGATTTTACTTTTTAAAGGAGAGTTATAGGGAAGTTAAGATCCCAAATGTTTACTGGAGGGAAAAATAGATCTAAGAAGACTTCTCCATGGTTAACAATGGTATAAGCTCTGAGAGTTTGGATCTCAGTCTGGATTTATCCAATACGACAGGAGGGATCAATGGGGGGATAGATGAACTACTTCAGAAATGCACTCCTCACTCTTGTTTTTGTACCCTTCTATGTTCCTCCCCTCTGTCCCTGCAACCTCCTTTCACAGTTTTTATGGACAGCAGCACAGTATGCCTTCCATTGCACACTACCCATAACTAAATATTTAGGTATGTCACCCATCCTTCATAAAGATAATAATGCATCTGGCACCTCCAAGATCCCTTCACTTTTGAAAATGATATTCTTAATATTACAGATAGAAGAGTAAGCAGAAAGGTTACCTGGTTAGTGGGTTTCCGCTGAAGTCGGCTACCTGCAGTGCTTTACAGAATGAGATGCTTTCTGGAATCTCAGGAATATCTGTAGGAGTTAAAAAAAATCATCACCATTGTTAATATTTTCATATTTTTCAAGATGGAATTCTGTCAAAGGGAATATTCAAGGGCTGGTGTGGTAGAGAACTTGCCTAGCATGTGCAAGGCCCTGGGTTCCTTCTCCAACATGGCGGGGGTGAGGGGCAGGGGGGATCCAGAAATCACTACCTTCATTTAAATGTGGCATAGATTTATAAAGGAGTTTTGCACACTTATTCTTGCTTTCCTAATAGAAATACGTTCTTAATGGAAACACACTAAAGAAAAAGTATTAAAAAGAACACCACTTGACTACCACCAAGTCCCACCCTATCACAAGTCACTGACAGCATTGAGTCCTAATTCCTATTAGACTTTTTTCTTATGTTTTCATATGGTTGTATGAGTACAAAGTTTGCTAAAGAAGTGAATTTTTAAATTATGGATTTTCTTCTGATACAAACATAAAACAGAAAATGAAGTATAAAGAAGAAAACTGAAAACACAAATAGTCTTATCACCCCCAAGATAACATTTTGCTCTAAAGCACTTGCAGATGTCACTCACAAACACACAACAGGTTGTTATCGTTTGGATGTGAGGTGTCCCCCAAAATCTCACATGTGAGACAATGTAAGAAGGCTCAGAGGAGAAATGATTGGGTTTCGAGAGTCTTAACCTATCAGTGAATTGATCCTTGATGGGAATAACTGAGTGGTAACTGGAGGCAGGTAGGGTGTGGCTGGAGAAGGGGCATTGGGGGCATGGTTTTAGGGTATTCATATTTGTATCTGGTGAATGCAGTCTCTCTCCTCCCTGATCACCCTGATGTAAACTGCTTCCTTCCACCACCCTCCCCTGCCATGATGTTCAGCCTTACCTCAAGCCCCAAGGAATGGAGCCAGCCTTCTGTGGACTAAGACCTCTGAAACCATGAGCCCTCAAATAAACCTTTCTTCTTTATAATTGTGCTGGTCAGATCATTTAGTCACAGCAGCGAAAAGCTGACTGAAACACTTGTATTTCAAAATACTAGGTTCATGACATTTTTTCAATTTACATTATATAAACTGTTTTTCCTTGATCATTTTTCAAATAGTCTTCCATTCCTAATGACAGAAAAACACATTGCATATATTTTCAGACTTCATTTAATCAATCCTTCATTGTTGGACATCTAGGTTATTTCCAAGTTCCTGATGTTATAATTATATTTATGCCAATTTCTGATTATTTCCTTAGGCTAAATTCCCAGAAGTGGAATTACTGCATCCAAGGCATTAACATCTCTTCAGCACTTGATGAATATTATTAAGTTGCTTTGGGGGGGAACAGTCTGTACCTATTTATACCTTCATCAGCCTGTCCAAGATGCCCAACTCAACATCTCTCCTTTCATTTACATTTTTTTAAAATGTCAATTTTGTTGGTAAAATAGTCTGGCAACATTTTATTTTATATTCATTTTATTACTAATGAGGCTGCATTGGCCACTAATGTTTGTGATTTTAAAATGATAAACTGTTATTTTGAATTCCTCATTCTGTTGGTATAAACCCTAAGATTATAGCTCTTAGGGCTTTAAAAGTTTAGTTCATAGCATTTAATTTCAAGAATACATTTACTTTGGACATATTAACATGGAGAAGGGCGAAAATAGAAAAGGTTCCTGCTCTCATGCTGTTTCTTCCACCAGTTTGACAAATGCAGGCTGAGCCAAAACACACTTAATATTTCTAAATTGGGGGTAGAGAGGAGAAGGGAGAAATAAAGGGAGAAAATGGAGCTTTGCTCCAACAACCTCAGAGTAATCAAATGCCCCATGAGAGTTTTTGGTTCAAATTTAAAAGCCTAAAACATTTGAATGAATGGTGATGTTTTTCTCACAGTATTATCTACCTTGCATGGTCATGGAGGATAATGGGGAAAGCCCCCACTATGATCCTAATTTCATAAATATGATAGGTAGGTAGGCAGGTAAGCAGACAGACAATGTTGCCACAGTTGGGTCTGGAATGGAATTTCAAAACTCAAAGCATTTGTGGGCTCTGAGATACAAATATAGCAGTGGCCTCTTGAAAAACATTACTTTATTTATTCCCTTCAAAAATATGTTATTTTAACTTCCATTGTCCATAATAGGCACTAAGGCTCAAAGAAGTTAAGTGACTCGCTGGCCACTACCTATTTCACTGAGTGCTGGCCAGCCCATGCTGAAGCCCAGCACTGCCACATTCAGCAATGAACCAATACACCTAAAGGCAGGACAGGATCAGCACTGCCACTGAGGAAATCGAGGCAGCCACAGGCCAGGGGTTTGCCTCAGTCTGAAAAGCACTGGCCACCTGGACACTCCATAAAGTCTCTCTTCCTCCAGCACCTGGGGTCTCAGGGAGTGGTCTACGTGAGGCTGAAAAAAGAGGTGCCTCACAAGTGCTGAGGAAGAAAGGAAGAAGGTCCAGCCACACTTCAAGACACAAATTCTACAGTGGCCACTGCCCTATCAAGGAAAAACAGCATCTGCTGAGGGTGAAAAACAAGGGTATGTCAGTTATGTAGAAGTCTTTACTGTCACTCAGAGCATCAAAAGCATGAACCTCAGAAGAGGAGCCAACCAAGGGCTGCGTGAGTAGTGACTCCAAGTAACTCTGGGCAGGGCTGGTCTGGAATCCAGGGATCGGGGATAATGGCAGAGGTGGCCAGAGAACACAGCTGAACCAAATCCAGACAGAGGTGACCCAGAGGTCCAGAATGGAAGAAGGCATTCCCCCTCTAGGCTAAACTGCACACACACAGTAGCAAAGAGCAAATAGAACCAAACTCCATTTCTGCTGTGCTCTGAACCAGCGACAGTAGAGGAGAAGCCCAGACACAAATGTGACCTGAGGATACACACCTCCAACTTAGGGTTGTGGTAAGGATAAAGGGGACCAAGCAAACTGAAGAAGAATAGCATAATTAATAGAGATTTCAAGGATTTTTGCTGAATTTTTATAATTATTTGACAAAAACTATTAAACCCTGAATAAGCATCTACTTACATATAAGTAATAGAAACACATATTATATATTGAGTATTATTATATGCTTAGTGTAGTAATAATACTTAGTATTATTAGAGATTTTCATCTAGTCATTAAGGTATATAACACAAAACTTCTTGCTAACACTCAACTCAAACTTCTATGAAGATTAAAAAAACAGAAAAGTGTTTTAATGATACTTCAATAATTCATACTGGCCTAATAAGGCCACATAAACCCCAAAATAAAATCATAAAATTACAAAATGTCTCAGGTTGATGGTAAAATTAACATTTTCCTTACAAATTTCCTAAGATAATCTTTTAATTTGGACCCACTCTAAGCTATCATTATTTCTTATTAGAATTGCTTTCAATTGGACTGGGAATGTAAACAACATGGTAGAGTCTTGCTTAGCTTGTGTAAGACCCTGGATTACATCCCGAGCACCCTAAAGGGAAGGAAAAAAACCAAAAGAAGAATTGCTATCAATTTATAATAAAGGAGTGAAAGGAAGTTCAGTAGAAAAGGGAGAAAAGGAGGAAGGAGGAGGAGAAGGGATTGAAACCAAATTCCTTGTATGTATAATTTTGTCAAATGAACCCAAATACTATGTATAATTGTAATGTTCTAATAAAAAAGAAACTATTAAAAAATCTTAATGAGTTTCTACAAATACTTAGAAAATGATTACAATTTCACTAACACATTTTCATTAGGTTTTTAAAGAGGAAATAACAAGGTAAAGTAATACTAAAACCACAAATTATTTTGTTAGAATTTAGGTAGCATTTCTTAATTGAAATGGCAATTAAAAAATGTCAAATGTTAATTAGAAACTTTGAAATTATTTACAAAAATAAACTATCTGATTCTGTTTTAGTATCATTTAATGTCTCATACATTTATTAGAATTTGCATTCTTATTTGCTTTCAATATTCAGAAGTACTTAATGTAATAAAAAGGCATCATTATTACTTTTTAAAAAGAATTACCATCAATTAATAAGATTTAGGCCTATGGGGGGTCCCCACCAAATCTGTAGTTTACCAACATTACTAATTACAGCTTGCATACAAGACATTCATAATTAGTCCTAAACTCAGCTGGTGCAAAGGGTCTTCTTCAACACCACCAGGGTGACAACAATCCTGGAACCATTTGCCAGAGGGCTTGTGAAACAGAATATAGCTATCACAACAGACACTGTCACTTAAGCAATTTAAAAGGGCATTCCCTGCCTTCCTGGCAGTCATATTCTTTCCTCAGTGTCCACTTTTAACACAGCAAGTTGAGATTCTACCCTACCCCACCCCAAAAGCAATGAATACATAAGCTTACTTTATATGCTTCTTAAGAAATCAAGGGATTCCCAGATCTCCAGGATTTTCAAGGTGGACCACAACCTTTCTTGAAAATCTCTATCTAACGGACCCTGTTATGATGGAGCCAGATGACTAAACAACATCTCAGCTTCCCCCAGGCATGTGAGACTTCAGTAAGCACCCTGGGCCATTTCCTTTCATGGAGGATGCGGACAGCCAGCCTATTTTGTCTCTCATATTATAATAAATTCTTATGAATAAATTATTCACAGGCATTCCTTCTTAGTCTATCTAAATAGTCCCTTTTCCTCCTGGTTCAAGAAGTATCTGATGTTAGTAATTTATAATGCAAGGTCCTTTCCACTGAGAATACCATGAATTGCAAAGCAAAACATAATGTAAGACTTAAAATATTTTTGAAACCATTCTCTTAAGATTGTATAATTCGTGTTGATGGCATTTGCAAATAGAAAGTTAAGAGACTAAAACTGCTTAAAAATGGAAAATTATTATCTCTATCAATTAACTGTCTTTTTGAATAATCACAAATAACATTTTAAACTTCAGGACACATCATATGGAAAGTTAGTAAGTTGACATTTTTTTAAAAGTGGAGCAAGAGCTAAGCAAATAGCCATCTACATTTACTGCATCAACACCACCATCAGCACAGTAAGGTGGCAAACATCATACCCAGGACAAGGTACTAACAAGGCCAGGGTCTTACAGAAAGAAAAGCAGACCAGTTTCTTTCTCCTGGTTCGAGCCTCACTGCACTTGGGGGTGAGGGGTGGGGGTGCTTACTAAGCACGGTGATCATAAACCAGCAGCAATAGCACCAGACCACATGCTTCCTAGGTGCCAGTCACAGTTCTAAACACTGTGCTGGCTTAAATCTTCACAACTCCAAAGAAGGTACTTGTCATCATCTCCACTCTCTTGAGGAAGAAACTGAGGACCCAAAAGGGTAAGCACCATTCCCCAAGTGAACATGGCAAGCAAGCGGGAGGACCAGGATTTAACCCGAGGCATCTTGCTCCAGAGCCCATGAGCCTCATCACAACACTACCTTGTCTCTAGAAAGAACAAATGAAGGTCAGGAGGTGTGCATCATCTGTGAGTGCCCAGAATGGTGCTACCTTGGACCTCAGCAGCTCAGTCCAAACGACCAGGCAGGAAGCATATCTTCTAAGCTGACTTAGGGCAGATGCAAATGTTCTCTTTACCTAAATCTTCTGATTGAACAAGTCAAATTAAAATTCATTTTCAATATACATAATAAAAATACCAAAGTAATAAAGAAGAAACTTTAATATGAAAATTCTACCCTTATTCAATTCTTTGGGATTGTAAACTTTTGGTTGGGACATACTATTAAAATTAAGCATAGTATTTGATTAAGTACAAAATACTAAAATGTTTCAAGATCATTTCTTGCTTATTGTACTTATAAAAAGGCAATATAGTACATTGAAATTTCAATTAAATCTTCTACAAACGCCCCCAAATAAGATTAGGCCTCTCATAGTGTCCAATACTTCTCATTTGAACATTTTGTTCAACACTGATTATCTATAAAAATTTATTCAATAACCTTCCCACTGGACATACCATCTCCAAGGTCAGGGACAAGACCTCTATTGTCCTCCACTGTGTTCCTACCTTCACCACAGTATGGGATCATGGCAGTGCTCAGTGGCTAACCCCCAGGTCTGGAATCAAACAGCAGATTTCCTGGCAGCATGCTCATTTGATAAAGATAATCTCAACCACTCTGAGCCTCTGCTTCCTCATGAAAGGGATTTTAGAATCTCTGTGTCATCCACCTTACAGGTCTACTGAGTGGTAAAATGAGATAATGTATATAAGAGCTTGGTAAAGTCCACAAATGAAGGGAAGGAAGAGAAGCCCCCCTAAATGGCTCAGGTAGGTTTTAAATGTGGAGCACTTTTTATTTCATCCAGTGGGGCCTAAAGCATACATTTTCTCACCCTCCTCTTACCCTTGGCACACATTCTGACCAGAGGGGAAGAATATCAAGAAGTCTATCCATGTAGTAAGAACTAAGTCTTTAAGTGTTTTAAGTATTCAATCTTAGATTTTTTTTTTAAAAGTGTAACTGTATAAGTAGTCAAGAATTTGAAGACAGTACCTCAATGCCACATCAATGATGTTAAACAAATCAGAGACAAACAAAAAATGAGATAAACAGATGGTGGTACCATCACAAATAGCTACTTCACAAACTACCTCTTAGAGAGGTCCAAAGGCAGACACAACCCGGACAGGCATCAACAACTCCCAAGTCAGCACACGGACACCAGAGGCTACTAACCTTCCACATCAACATTCTGTAAGTCACCTCAAAGCTGGGTCAAGATAACAATTCCCCAAGTAGAGTTTAATTACATTTACATTTTTGGCCCACAAACACAAAATATATTAAATGTGACCTTCAGATAAGCTCACTTGACTTTTCAATCAACTATTAACATTGATACTGAGCATCTTCTATATTCAACCGTACTAAAATGCTATGGATGATGCAAAGCAAAACACAGGATTATATAACTTGATCCTTTTCCCATCAAACACTGTCCCTTCCATGAGAGGAATTAATGAATTACATCAATTTTCTTTCTTGCACACTGATTTCTCAAAATTCTAGAGCAACTTCTGATGAGGAAATGTGCACTATGACCACTATGGCTCCTCCTGGTCAATGCTGAGCTGATGGGCATGCTTCAGCCAGCCATCATGGCATCAAGGGTACACACAATGACCTCCTTTCAGCCATACAGACACTTCATTTTTTTTAAGCACAATACTTCTATCTTAGATGAAACTTAAAAATTGCTAACCAACTCCCTATTATTGCTTGGAGAAGGCTCCACTGAAATTAGTCACCTGACAGCTGCTATCACTGCCACCTTAGATATAAGTGATAAGTCCTAGACATTGGCCAAAGAGCAGGTGGCACACCCAGATCAGGTAAAGTGACAAGTAGGACTCCAAAAAGAGGAACTGCTCTTTCCTCTAAGCATACCTGACTATGTTACTCCAAAGAGGGACAGCTGCCATTTTTGAGGCCCTGTTACTGACATTTTACATGCATCATCTCTGTGCATGTGACTGACATTTTACATCTCTAATCCTTGCAACAAATTCTGAATAGATAGTAGCAATCCCACAGACAGACGTAGAAGGATAACATTAAATAACATTTATAACATTAAATTGTCCAAGCTTACCCTGCTGACATGTGGAAGAGCAGGACTATGGAATTTCCATTCCTCTCCTGGGGAAGACTAACAAGTATCAGTTGAGATCTGCAGAGTCAGATTTGATCAACTCCAGACATGCTGCTGGGGTTAGAAATGCCAGAGGAATGTACATGGAGACAAGGTAAAGAAGAAGAAACATGAGATGCTGTCTGGCAGTCAGCTTATCCAGAGATGGGGGTGGATGAGCAAAGTGAGGTAAGAGGAACAAGAGGGTAGGGAGTGACCTGACTGTTGCAGGTGGGGAAGAGACACAGGCTTTCCTGGAGATTTAGCAGGGAGAGGGGAAGAGAACTGCAGAGCAGCCACAGAAGTCGAGAGAACAAACAGTGTGACCCAGGTGTAAAGGATGTGGGCTTGGCTGAGAGGATGCAAGCAAAGAGGTCTGAGGGGAAGCTGGACCTCAAAGGTTGAGGAGTCAGGGAATTAAAAAGAGGAGATGGATGAGTATAAAACAGCAGTTGTCAGATTCATGTCTGAGATGCAGTTCTCATGGTTGGCAAATGAGAAGAATGGGGAGAAAGTGATAAGCTTTATAATCATGAAGTCAAATTTATTTATTTACTTGAAAGGTCTTTCATTTAATTGGGGATTATAACCTGACTGGCAGGTTGAAATCTGGCTTTTACTAAACGATGATGAAAGTTTTGTTGTTGTTGTTTTAATCAAAGAGTCTGCCATCCTATTGGATCCCATTAAAGAAATTACACTTCTTCAGGTTGGCTGGCACCAATCTCAAAGAGGCTAAAGCCAGATTTGTGATCAAATATGTGAGAATTTTATAGAACTGTCTGCATTTCAGTTTAGGCTAATAGCATAAACTCTAGAGGTGACGGTCTAGTTAAGACAGAGTAGTTTGATAACTGCCTTCAGTTACAGTCCAGCAGTGCTTCCCACAGCTGGATCACTAAGAAGTCATTAGTACAGAAGAGACACATACCTAAGGATGGTATGAAAGGTAAAAGAACATCATACAGATTGAGTGTCTCTTATCTGAAATGCTTGGGATTCCAAGTGTTTAGGACTTAGGAATTTTTCAGTGTTTGGAACACTTGAATATATATAATGACACATTTAGGGGAGGGGACCCAAATCAAAACCCAAAATGTATTTATGAATGAATTTCACCTTATACATGTAGATAATTTTATACAGCGTGTTTTATTTGATTGACACCCATCACACGAGAGGAATTTTCCATTTGTGCAGTCATGTCAGAGTTTCGAATCTTGGAGAATTTGGGATTTTAGATTTTCTAGTGAGGGATGTTCAACGTGTAGACAGAAATTTTGTTAGTGTCATTATGAAGAGAAGTGGGTGGCAGGAGGCTTTTGCTGAGGATGAGCACCAACTCTGGAACTCTACAGACCGTACTGGGCAGTACTCTGGGCCATTCTTTTGGACATAAACGTTACCAGCTTCCTAAAGCCTGGTCCATTAGTGCATGGTCTCCTGTCACATTTCCTTACAGAATCTTAGATTTTTCTGAAGTTTTTCAAATTCTTAAGAATATGACTAATACAAGTTCACCCATCCCAAGTCTATTTAAACCTTGAGAATTCAAAAATTTTGTGAGCTCTGTATTCAACATCGTTCAACTCCCAAGCCTTTGTGCACTGAGCCACTGGCCAACCTGGGCAAGGAGTCAGTGACTGCTGCTCTGTTATCTTTCCCTTCTGTGGATTTCCTTCTCATGTCTGCTTCCTGTTCCTTGCTCCACATAAAATAGTCATGTGAAGGAAAGAGATCTGGGAGATGAACAGACCCTTTGCTCATGCCCCGGTGGCAATTCCTGTCGGTTTTGTTCTGACATGACTGGCTCCACCTCAGCTATGCTTCCCATCAAGTGCTTCATTTATAGAGATGCCTTAAGGCCCTTAATACCTCTACCACCAGACCCCTTGCAGAAAATGGAAAGCTGTTCACCTACCTCCAGCTGCACTATATGGCAGTGCTTAGGGAAGGGGAAATCAGGATGGGGTGACTAGATCTAATCTTCCTTTCTCTGTGGTTTGGAGGGACATATTTCCTAGTTTCATTATCTTCTGCTTGAGTGTGCAGGTGATTGGATTTACAGAAATCATATTTATATCTGTATGCCACAGAAATAAAATATAAATATATATATACACATATTTTAAACACTTCCATTAAATCTACAAACTTGAGAACCTGGGGGAGCGTATACCTTCAATAAGCCTGGCAACTAGGAAGAGAGAGAAGGGGGTTATAGTGTGGAAAGAGCAACAAGGTCAAGGAAAAGTTCATTTTAATGTGTTTGGGTTTGATCCATTTATTTCAAAATTCTAAGCAGTCAGCAGAGCAGCAGACAGAAGTCCTTCCTCAGAAGGAAACAAGGAGGGTGGCCACACAGAAGGAGAACAGGATCAGTTTTTTCCAGAACCCATCTATGTGGAAGAGACAGAAGGGGAGCCTGGGAGCAGAAGGCCACAGTGCAAGAAAACCCCCTAACTCAAGAGAAAGCTCACGGATGAGATCCACAGACCCAGGAGAAGGAAATGACCAAATCCCATGATCTTAAGGAAATGAGTTGCCACAATATGAAACCCTTCAGGGCACAAATGCACACTGAGTCTGCTTGGCAAGGCCACATGGTAGGAGGAAGGGAAGGAGGAAGGGAGGGCCACCCTGGCACAAACACAGGATCCTATTATGTATGAAAACCATGAATCAAGACCTGGCCACAGACAGAATTCAAAAGAACAAGGAATAAAACAAGGAGCAGTGAACAGAACAAGCATGTAAAAAGAGATGCTGACAGGCTGTAGTAAAATACTGAATGTTGTGACTTTGGGTACATTCAGTACATCATATTGCTTCATTTAGATTTATTTACTACTGGGATAAAACAAGGTCCTTGTGTGCCAAACAGGCTGGCTGATTATGACAGTCTGAAGGCTGTGCTGAGAGCTGCCTGACTCAACCCTGCTTAAAAA
Source organism: Glaucomys volans (assembly GCA_020662805.1). NCBI lineage: Eukaryota > Metazoa > Chordata > Mammalia > Rodentia > Sciuridae > Glaucomys > Glaucomys volans. The sequence goes on from JAJEJO010000818.1 coordinate 18,124, forward strand.
TATCTGGGATTGTCAAACAAGACTAAATATGAATGCATGATCCAACTCTGCTTTTGCTGCCACAGCTGTTCTTCTGGGTGTTCAGAAAAAAAAATGTTAAAAGGAGAATTTTTTCAAATGCAACCCATTTATCATATTACTCGAAGCACCACCGACTTACCCAGGAGGCAGCCGGCCCTACAGACAAAGGTATAACTCCAACCAGTAGTTCCAGTGCACATGAAGGCTGACTGGCATGGGTCTGCATGGTGCAAGAGGGAGCGCAGGACAGAGAAGGAACGCTTTGTGAAATTTTATTTTGTACAAGTCTCAGTGCTTGTACTGGCAAAAAAAAACAAAACAAAAACAAACAAACAAACAACAACAACAACAACAACAAAAAAAAACCCCAGAAGGTTTTCACCTCATTCCAGCCACAATTATCAGAATGACCTTTACACCTTAGCCTCTCCTTCCATGCAGGGCTGGTTTCAACACAAATACGTCTTGAGGCACAAGATGCTAGCACTCATCCCCTCAAACACACAGACACACACACACACACACACACACACACAAACTTAACCCAAAAGTGAAAAAGAATTCCAGAATTTTAAATATTAGGCATCATAAGCAAAAAGAAAAAATGTGGGCAGTTTGGCATTCTTTGTACTTAAGCTCCTTCCAAAACCAAGAAAAATATATATGATTCTGATTAATAGCTACTTACTCTTCAACAAAATAGCAACCAAAAATCAAAAACAAACATTGCATTCATCAGACATTTCACTTTTCACTCAAAATTATAGGCTTATTTTGATTATTCCCATTTAATATGAACAAAATTAAAACTGCTGGTATTTCTATCTCAAAATTCTTTAGGAAATGAAGTCTCCCAATTGATGAAGGCTTTGATGCAGAAAATCCAACTTCCCCAAGTCTTCCCCATCTTCCTCAGACTGCAAGAATCTCCTCCTTTTCTGAGTCCCCCCACCCAGGAGCCCCTGTGGTTTAGCCTACGCCCTTGGCATGGATCCTATAGTGTCAGTTTCTGTGATCTCTTGCATTACTTTCAAAGTATTCCTTATCTTAGCTGCTGGGATAAACATCCTACTAATTCTGTTTGCCTCTTACATCTCTACGTCACACACAGTATTTGTCAACTGAGAGGCTCAGCTATGGGTTGAATGAGTTGTTCATAGGACCAAGACCAAATAGCTCTCTGAAGGGCAAGGCCAGGTAAACTAGACACAATACATTCTCAACAGTTTTGATTGGACGTGGTAGCACAGGACTGTAATCCCAGCAATGTGGGAAGCTGAAGTTTGAGGCCAGCTTTAGCAACTTAGGGAGAACTTGTTTCCAAGCAAAAAAAATAGGGCTGAGGGTTATAAGTCAGTGGTAAAGTGCCCCTAGATTCAATCCCCAGGACTGCATGGTCAGGGGAGAGTGGGCAGTTTCACCAGTTTTTTCCAAAGCACATCCCCAACCTATGTCTAACACAACTGCTGAGTGTCCCAGAGGTTGGAGACTCTCAAACTTTTGAACACAAAAAAAAATCACCTAGCACCACGAAGGAAGGTGTAACCTAGCAGATCTAGGACCTGGGTAGGAATCTGCATTTTAACCCAGCACTTCAGGAGATGCAGATAAAGGGGGTCATAAGCCAATCTCTGAGAAATACTGGGGCATTTAACTTTAGTGGTTCTCAGACCTGGCATCTCAAAATCCACTGGGACTATCATCACTGAGAGCTCAAAAAGGCAATCTGGGCAGAATTCGGGCATTGTTAAAAACAAATGAAAGGAAACAAAACAAACAAACAAAAAACCTACTTCAGGTTAATATGCAGCCCTGGCCACTTTAGTGTAGTATCTTACAGTTAGGTTTACTATTTACTCCCATAATAAAGCTATTTCTGCTCTTATGCTGAAGCAAATCCTACTTTTTTATTTTATTGGGGGGGAGGAGTACCAAGGATTGAACTCAGGGGCACTCGGCCACTGAGTCACATTCCCAGCCCTATTTTGTATTTTATTTAGAGACAGGGTCTCACTGAGTTGCTTAGCATCTTGCCATTACTGAGACTGGCTTTGAACTCCTGATCCTCCTGCCTCAGCCTCCTAAGCCACTGGGATTACAGGCGTGTGCCACCTCACCTGGCCAGATCCCACTTTTAAAAGCTGTGCTGAAGGCTTGATTAGATAGTCTCAAATGGGATATAAAACAGCAGCACAGCAAGGGGAAGCTGTTTTGTTGCTTGAGGGCTGCTTTGAGGGCAGGGAAAGGAGCAGAGAAAGGAGGTGAGGGAAGAGGAAGGGAAGGCGGTGGGTTTGCAACAAATTTAACTGCATCTTTCTCATTTTTAAACACAATTGTTTTTTTAAAAATTCCTCTAATACAGTGCACTTTTTCAAAAGTAACTCTTAAAGAAGTCAAACCAAAAACAGTATAAAAGGCATTCTGAAAAGAACTCAAAAACATGTTTTATTACAAAAAAGAATACAGTAGATAAGCAGCTTAAGAGCTTAAAAATTATAAGTTGTCAACTGACAAATGGAAAGGTAAGATATTTATAATGCACTTAAAGTTCATAAGAAGAAACATATCAGAAGTAATACACTGAATTGGTGTTATCCCCTTCACAGTATCCATCAAATGAGGCATGCACATATACTCTTCTGGCATTGTCACTGGATTAATGTTTCAGAGTGACATTTTAGGATTACAATGAGTATTTCTCAAAACTCAATGTTACAAGAAAATTTTGTAGAATTCTAGAATTACAGAAAACCCAAGACTGGGAATCAGAATAAAATACATAGTATATTTCAGCTAAATGTCACCTGGAAGATGATGTACTGTGATACTACAGATCCATTTCAATGTCCTCACAGGCACCCCATTCGAATTTAGGGTAGAAAATGTACAGAAAGGGTGAAATGTTTGCTCTGTGTGTGTGTGTTTGGGCGGGGGGGGATTCAGTCATTATAACATACACAAATTTAGAACTGGGCAAAAATTTTCTGTACAAGTTGAATCCATAACATTTTGAACATCATGCTGACACTCAAAATATTTAGATTTTGAAGCAATTCAGATTTCAGAGTTTTGGATTAGGGATGATCAATATGTAGTTAGTTCAGACATTGTTTCAAAATTTAGCCAAAGAAAGGTCCTGTTAAATTATTCTACAAACGGTTCCCTGCTCAAATTCAAAGTTGCATGGATTTAAAATGCAGCCTTCTAGAATTTTGCTCTGGAAATTCCGACTGCATAGACCCTGGGTAAGCTGGAAGTATGCAGTTTTAATGAGGACTCTGTAGGTGGTCCCATAGCCCATCTGGAGAAAAACTGTTCCAAGTAAAGAATATGAACAATAATCCAAACTTTAAATTTCTAAACTTGCTCACAGTATTCCAAAAAGCCCCTTTCTCTATGGTCTGATGGTCACAAAAGCCTTCTAATATGCTGACCTCTGAAATATTTTTCTCTGTCTTCCCTTTCAAAGTGACAAATGTGATTTTGCCAAAATGGTATGAGTATCTCTAGGAGTGGACTGCATCTTATCCCCTCTTGACCAGGACTCTTCCTTCTGCAATACTGCAATAGCACCCAGCCTGATGCACAATGAAAGTTTCTAGGCTCTACAAATTAATGTAGAAGTCCTGAAGCACTTCTTCTTAAGAATGTAAAAAGAACTGTAAATATTACACTTCCTAATTTCACGGAAGTGCCTGTCATCTTTGATCTATGCTCTGCTAGTCACATACCAGATTATGAAAAAATTAACTTTATTTATGTAATCCAAAAATCTGTACTCGACAGGAAAAAGGTGCTGCAGACCCCATACCTGGTACCCAGTCCCACCTATATGACATTGTTCCTTCAAATCAAAAACTAACTAAAATAATGCTCTCTGCTTGTACCCAGTTTATCTCTAAAATTACAATAACAAAAGGGGTGGAAATGATGGTCCCAAGGGCAAAACCTAAGAGATCATCCCCATCAGTCATTTGTTCACTTATCCAATTATTTAAGCAACACGATTCATGTTGGGCCATGTGGCAGCAGGTACGGAGGCAAAGGTGAATAAGAGAGGCATAGTCTTCACCCACTATGATTTCGTAACACAGTTGGATATAGGGTTATCATAAAAATAAGCCTAATGTAGAGAGACACCCCACACTGGCAACCTCAGCCAGGTTGGGGAGAGTCTGGAAGTAGAAAAGGCAAGTAGTTGACCTTGCCTTCACTCAATTTCATTAGCTTTATATAATGACCATATGATGCTTTTCTAATTCTAAAAACTCCCAAAGTGAAAGAAACATGGAAATACCATGTGATAAGAACAATCATTAAAGGGCATTAGAAGGAAGGGGCAATATCTACCTGTGGTCAGCAACACTGAACATGGAGTAATGGGCCTAAAATGACCACAGCCCACCCTGTCCTAACTATAACCAATGACTAGACTCCAGAAAGAGATTACTGGTGACTGCTTACCCCATTCTTTGCCTATAGGGTCTGCCTCACTGTGGGAGCAGCCATGCCTGAACAGCTCCCTCCCATGCCAGACACAGATCAAACATGTGCATGTTATGAGCTGAATGTTAGGAAATTCCTCCATCAATTATATCATCATTAGCTGTCCAAGACACACACCACCATCATAATCGCCCATGTCCCTCAGAACTGGCAGATCCAGCAGGAAACAGTGACTGCTGTTGTTTCCTCCAGGAAATGGTGATTGCTGATGTTTTTCAAGCCTTCTTCTGTTCTCCCAAAATGTCAAGGGAAAAGCATCAAACATGCAGCAACGTGCAATGTAAATGACTTCTGACATTGCTTTTGCTGTTACAGATGACCTCCCAAATGCCTAATTCAATGGAAAGTTCTCAATGCTGATTGACCATTCTGCCCCATTTTACACTGCAGACCCCCTGGATGAGACTCTTGCAATTCTGTTCCTTCCCAGGTTTCTTCTCTAGGTTTTTGTTTTGTTTTGTTTTGTTTTGTTTTGTTTGGTGGTGGTAGGAGTAGGTGTTTTGTTTTGTTTTCTACTGGGGATTAGACCCAGGAGCACTCTACCACTGAGCCACATCCATGGCCCTTTTATTTTTTGAGACAAGGTCTCACTAAGTTGCTGAGGCTGCTTGCTTGGACAATGCCTCCCCAAGTTTCTATCTTTCTACAGGCTGTGCCTCACATTTTCATCTCCAACATCAGGTTAATCTGCAAGCTTTAGTTCTGGCCCATGAGATGTACCACATCTAAATGCTTAACTTGGTTACCACCGCTCTGTCATTCCCTTGGTTGACCTTTTCTATAGTACCACTCAACACTGCTGACCAATCCTCCGGTCATTCTTTCTCATTGTCTCTAAGGGCACCCTCTTCCTCTGCATTCCCTTAAATAGAGATATTATGCACAGTCATCTGCCCCTCCAACTCCATATCCTCTCCCTGAGAAGCTTCATTCATATTATAGCTCCAACCATCAGTGCAGACGGATGACTCTTAAACCTCTATCTCCTGCCAAAATCTCCCTGCCGAGTCTCAAACCCTTATGTTCAGCTACCTTTTGAACATCTCCATTTATAATCCCAAAAGCATTACACCCTCCACATACCCACAAATAAACACATCTTTTCCCCACAGATCTGCTCATTTCTTCAGTGTCTCCCATCCCAGGAAGTGCGAGTTTATCCTAGGCCCAGGCTTCTCATCTGCCCTGCCCCACCACATCCAGCTGGTTACCCTCATGCCTTGTGTGTTGTCTTCTACTCTCCTTTCCCCCATTCTAGTCCCTCTACCTCTGATGTGGATCTCTGGTCTCCTGCATCCAGACTGTCCTTAATTGACTTCCCACTCCCTGCTATTGAGAGGAAGATATGTGAGCTACTCCCCTGCATGGCTCCCCAGGGCTTCCAAGAAAATACTCCTTAGCTAAAACAGGCCTTTCATGATCACACTGCCATCTACCTCTCTAGCTTCATCTTTGCCATCAGCTTCAGTAGTATCTTGCATTTCCCCAGAGTCATCATGCATTTCAAATCTTCAGACTCACATTCATGCTATTTCATGAATAGCCAGGGGAGCCTACCCCACACTTTGTCTTTACCTGTTGCTTGTCCCTCACAGCCTGAGTAAATGTCATACTTCCAGGAAGTTGTCTTGATACTCCTTCCTTCCCCAACAATGACAGAGACCCTCTCCCTGGACTCCCTTGGGCATACCTCTGAGACAGGGCTTTCTATTTTGTCCTGTCATTAGGGCTAGACTTGATTCTTCCACTCTTCTACCCTAAATTCCTTGAGGACCACACTAAACTGATTTGCTTCCATCTTCCAACACAAAACCCAAATACCTGGCTCTGGTTAAATACTTAAGAAATAAATAAAACTAACTCATTCTAAAAATCTATTCCTGCCTCTATGTCTCTCATCTCATTGAAACAGATTTCTAATTAGCCAAGACATTCGCTGGTGCCTTCCTGTCCTATACGCAATAAAATATATTGCCTTTATTTAGAGAATTTCTTTAAGTTTTCCGTTTGAAGCCCAAAGGAAGGACTGAACAGCTGCTGCACAGCAAAGGTTTTCTGGAGACAAAAACTCAACTGGCAATGGAAAAGAACTCTAGAAGATGGAGGCTTCTGCTCAGAGAATGCCAATAAGCCACAAGGAGGCGAACCCTTCACCATACAAAAACCAAAGGAAGGGGCCTCGACTTACAGGAAGAGTAGAAGCAATCTCTTCTTTAATGACCTGCATGCAAAGCAGCTGAATAGAGCAAGAACCTAAAAGGGTGGAGCTTCTTAAAGCGAAGGTCCTCTCTGTGACATCTGACCCCATTCAGGGCTAACTTTAAACTGGCACGAGTCCTTGCCATGGTGTCTCCCATCAGTTCCTAGCCAACTGAAGACAGATGGGGATGTGGGCAGTGCTCCCATGTGAGATGAGGAGTCCAGGATCACCGTGCATTACTCCACTCTCTCAGGTGCCTGCTGCCTTCTCATTCAACTCAGGCCCCTGTGGCAAGAGTTCAGTCCCCTGGGACTCTGGTGTCACTGGGGTTTCCTCACAGCTCCAAGCTGCCTACAGTGCTGAAGGTGTTCTGAGTTCCTGGCACTCAGGCCTGCAGTTTCATCTAGTTTGCTGAGACCCGTTTGCTCATCTTAACTTGCACTCGTTAGCCTTGTGGAAGGGAAGGCTTATTCCTTAATGTTTTGCAATACCACTGAACAAAGGTTGAACAAGGTTAAATACTTCAAAACATGAACCATTAATGTGTATGGTACTTTCACCAAGCACTTTCACAAACAAAGTATATTTTAGGTAAACAGAGACCTGATTGCTTCACAGTATCTTTAAAAAAAAAAAAAAAAAAAAAAGAAAAAGAAAAAGAAAAAAAGGCTGCACATTTATACTTGGTCTGTTTCTGCCCACATTCTTTCCCCTTGTACCTCTGTAACTACATGGCCCTAGGGGGTAATTGTGCTTCCCTGACTTATTTCAACACAAGAAATCAGGTAGAGACTTCTGAACTGCTTACTCACCTCTTTCTTCTCTCTGGTTGGCTTTTAATTTACCATATCCTTCTGAAAATTCCCATCCTGTGCATCATGCATTCTATCCAACTTACAGCTTCCTATTGGTGTTCAGATCTGCTCTTATTTTCCCCAGTGAGGTGGGCATCAAACAATCTGTCCAGGGTCTAAATAGAACAAAAGGTGGAAGGAGAAAGAAATTGCTCCTTTTCACTTCCTGTCTACCTGGCTGAGTCCTTGGACTGGAATTTATACCACTGGCTCTCTGGTTCTCAGGTTCTAGACTCAAGGACTGGAATCACATCACCGGTTTTCCTGGATTGACAGCTTACAGAGGGTAGAAAGTGTGACTTCTCTGCCTCCAGGATTATATGAGCCAATTCCTCTTCTCACACACATACACAAGTGCACACCTATGTACTCTCACACACACAACCGTCTCCTATTGGTCTTCCTTCTCTGTCATAAAACTATACAATTCTAGTATTGCATTAAAATATGCCATGTGTGGCAGATGATCTAACATTCACCAACAGCCAAATTTCTCATCTTTTTCTCCTTGCTAACTGCATTTTCTAGCTCTTTTCAGTGAAATTAAGGATATAAAATTGGCCAATAGAATGTGAGAGAAATAATGTGTACTACTTCTTGTCATCACCCATAAAACTCTCTCATACATAAACTTCCATTTTCTCCCCCTCTTATAAGGACTTTGGATGGTACAAATTGAATGAAGATGTGGTAACCCAAGAAGGAAGAAGCCTGGATCCCTGAATGACTATGTGGAGCAGTCTTGCACCATCAGCTTCCCAGTACTACTCCTCTCACACATAGACTAAACTGTAAGTTGAACAGTAATAAAATTGTGTTGAGCCACTAAGTTTTTTTGTTTTGTTTTGTTTTTATCAACAGTTAATCTATTCTGACTGATGCACAAAGATATTAGCATTTTACCTGGCAGAGCAAACGCTTTGTAACACAGAAGTTAGCCATCCAGTAAAAAAGAGAAATAATGCCATGACAACTCAGTTTTAGTTCTTATTATTATGTACTGCATCTATGATTTTTGGTACATAATAAAATTTTCTGTGAATAGCTAATAGATAAAGCACTGAGCTATTTGCAGTTTTAATGATACTGTTGGTTCCATAAGGCTATAACAAACATTTGAAATAAATACGTGGCAAATAAAAATGGCAACCATGCTGAGAAATTCATTTATTGACTCCCTCCAAATCGGCAACTGAAGTGTGAGAATTGTTAAAGACTGCCTGTTTTCAACATCCAACCAAAAATGCCCTGTTCTTTCAAGTCTCTTTCAAATCAATTGCTACTGACATCTCCTACTGACTCGTTACTGACATCTGTATCATGAGCACTTAGTATTTTATTTCTGCCATAGTATACTAATATTCATGTGTAGTTCTTTATATTTGTTTTTGTTTGCCTATAGATTTACTTTTTTAAGCAACAGAAGGAATTTATTATAGAGCTTTACACTTAAGAGATAATAAATGGTGAAGATAATAATAATAATATTAATAATAAAGGGCTAAAAAAAAAAACAAAGCATCAGAATCTAAGGTATTTTCAAACTAAAAGGAATCCAGGATCATTTTCATTATTGGCATTGAGTAGACATGTTAGTTAGACTGAGGACTTATTCAACACTTTAAAAATTCATTTACAAATGAAACCATTTATACATAAAAACCCCAGGTTAAGTTCTTAGTGATGCTTCCTTCTCATCCCCAGACTTTCCGTCTTGGCTCCTTAGCCCCTTTCCAAGATTTGTCTTTTCTAGCTTGATGTGCAGGGAATACCTGTGCAGTGGTAAGAGTGGTACTGTCCCCATATGAACAGAGATTCCTTCCTGCCATCGACTGCTAGAGGCTCAGAACCACTTAGTTCCAGCCAGATGCACATGACAAAATAGGTGACCTCAAAATCAAAATGAAGCAAGCCATGTAGTCGCTCATTCTCATTCACTTTTAGAACTGGAAACTATCACTCCAAGACCTACAAAAACTGCTAAATTAAAATGGGAACAGAAACTGTCATCCACATGTTGGAATTTTTTATTTCAGGAGAAACACCACTGCAATTATTTTGTTTTGGTAACAGCTTATTCAGGATAAATCCACCATTGTTTTAGAAAAATCAGGATATAACACAGAACACAGTATATAAAGATTGAGTGAATGAGTGGGGGGGGGGTGGCGGGAGGATGACAAGGAGCTTCTTAAAATACATAAAACATTTAGAAATGAAAAACTTGTTGACCTAAAAAAAATACATTTGGGTGTTGCTTTCAGATTCAGATCTATTATAGAACCACTGATTAAGAGAAAAAGAAAAGCAATAGAAAAAGTTATATAAACCTACAATTTTCTTTAGTACAGTCACAACATTCCTGATAATAGAATATTAATGTATCAACAGAATGAAGAGTGTCAGCAGTTTACTCTTTCATGCATATGTTCTGGTCTAGCATGTGGAAGGCAGGAAACCCAGAAAGATTCTCCTACGTTGCAGCAAATGAAGACTAGGGAATGGCAAGAAAAAGAAAAAAAAAAAAAAAAAAAAAAAAAAAAGAAAGAAATGTAAGATATGTTCATCAAAAGGAATCTATTTGTGAAGTTCACCCCTTCTTTTGCAATGTTTGAAACAATTTCTATATATCTTCACATTTAAACAATGCTCCCTGAAAAACAGTTTGTACCATGAAGTTGGGGCTAAAAAACATCACAGCAGTTCAATTCCTTTCCACTCCAAAAATAATTATTATAATCTGGAGTTGAAGTATGTAGTATTTTACTACTAGTAAGTGAGTAAAGTCAATATTTTTTCCCTGTGTGAACCCCTTTTCCTAACTAAAGAAAAGGTAAAAGTTAAGGCAGAGAGAAGGCTCATAATGGGAAAACAGAAGTACTTGCAAAGAAAGCATCACCTAGCATGAGCACAGGGACATGCTTTCCTTTGCCTGTAACATTTTAACAGTGATGACGACATGGAATATCTATTGTATTGGGCAATGTGCTAAACAAACAGTGCTAAACCTGGGCCCAGATTGGGCAGCAAGAAAAGAGGCAACAATGATTTTCTTAGTGCATATTCAGAAGTAAACACAAGGTCCTCTCAGCAGCCCTCACGCCTGGTTTTACATTTCATTCAACTAGCCAAAAGCTATAGACCACAGACACTGATCAGCATCCCCAGGTTGGACAAAGGACAACTACCCCCAAGCATCTAATTAAAGCTAATCTCTAGGAAAGAGTAGGAAATAGCCCTGCTGGTAGAGGTCTGCTTACCTGCAGTGTGATCCTGGAACTAGCAATGATTTCAACCAAAACGATATTTTTAAGTTCTTATTAACTCAAGTTTGCAAAAGAATTAGCCAAAGTATGCATTCTCTGGCCAGGGTTTTTCTAAATGCAGTGCTATCTTCCTCATAAGAGAAATAAACTCGACTTCTTTGGTATGGTACACTAATATTAATCAGTGTTTCTTTACTTAAGCTATCTATCTTCACAATCTGTCATACTGGTATAGCCCCCTATATTCCTTACTATTTACCTTTCTTTAAATTTGAATCAAGATTTATTTTTAAAGAGAGCAAATTGTTTTAAATCACCAACATGAACACAAAGCTATTACCACTACCATAAATAGAAGATAAATACAACAAGAATACAATATAGTATTATAAAGCTTTACAGAAGCAACCCAAAAGAAACAGAATTGGGAAAAAAGGATAACTTCCTCACAATGATTCAATATTAAAAATTGCAGTTTTCCAGTACCACTAAAAATCATCTCTAGCAGTGCCAGTGGAATACGCCTTGTACTTCAGGGAAAACTAAACTGAATGGATAATGATACAGCACTGTGAGGTAAGTCAAATTACAGCATAGACCATAAAATTCAAATTACTAACCCTTAGGGCAGGATTCATGATGCATTAAGAAAGTCTGCCCTAGATTCTTGGACAGTAAGATCCTGCTGGGGGTAATGTCTTTTCTCACACAAGCAGAGGTCATTTTGCTTGAATAGTTAAGAATCAGTGAGCAGAGGAAACACGCATGGTGTCCAGGCATTACGGCACATGCATGTCACCACAGAAAACAGCATCAGACCTTAATTCTAAGCCTGTACAATTTGATGGACAAAATTTTAACAATGTATTCAGATACCAATTTCATATACTGTATTCCAATCACTCTTTAATCTATGTTCAGGGAAAATACCTAGTTTCTTTTTATTCCCATTTCATGGCCTGGCCACATCGACGGCCAGTCCCAGTTGAGCCAGCACTGAGGTCTGAGCACAGGGCCCAGCCCCAGTCCTCCCTGCCAAGCTCAGCTAATCTTTCTAGGGCAGCCTTACTACCTGGACCTCAGAAACAACCCATATAGCCACAGAGACCCAAAATGCCCGTCTTCTCCCAAACTCACTCTTTTCTAACATAGCACACAATTCCCTTGACTTTGTGCCTCAGGTATCAGAAAACAAAGCCACAGAAGTCAATGTCTAGAGGTCTCGGTAGTTCTCCTTGGTCCAGGAAATAAACCTGTGAAAATTTCACTCTTCCTCATTTACAGACTTTTTATTTTTTTAAAAAAGAAACAGAATATATCTTTTCTCCCTCACTTAAGCAAGGAAACATTAGAACAGGTCTAATTCTGCTCCTGATATCAAAGCAAACTTGGGCTTAAGTCAGATCTTGCATCTCACCTTTCAGGAATATCCTCAAGATTTCCCACCTTCTGTGTGGGAAAGTGCAGGGATCCCAGAGGCAGAGCAAACGGAGGCATGTATCCGCATGAAGACTGAAGGATAGTTAGTAGTAGGTTTGTGATTGGCAGCATCTAAGATCTTGCTAACTTCAAGTGGTTGATGGACCAGCAGCATTGGTACCCATGGGTGCTTATTAGCAAGGCAGACTCTCAAGACCCACTTCAGAACTGCACCAGAATGGGTGTTTTAACAAAATTCTCTGGTAATCCATTGCTTGATCAAGTCTGATAAGCATTAATCCAATACATCTGAGTGATCTGATACCACGACCCTGCCTTCCTTCCTCCATGGTCAAACATTGCTTTTTAGAAAATTAGGAATTAAGGAAGCCTTTGAAGGTCTATCAAGAGATGGCTAGCCCTTATTATGCCCCCGATACAACCCAGGGTCTGGGCAGAGAATCAGCCTCTGATCAGACAGCAGGCATTTTCAGTTCGGCAACAGAAAACCAGAAGCCAGAAAGGCCTCCAAACACCAGCCCTAGACCCTCACAAGTGCCTGCATCTGTACAGAGTAGGGTTGTCACATTGCTTCTCAGGCTGCAGGCTTCATGACGTTTATTTACCAACTCTGTTGCCTTGGAAAGTCACATTGATGTGATTTCTATCTGTAAACAAACAAAAAGTGGTCAAGGAAGCACAGTGAGACTTGCCTGACCTGGAAATGGCCCAAGATCCCTGCTCCTGTTGATTACGGTAAATGGTACCCTTGTTCTGCTGCCATCTGTGTAGGGTTTTCTCTTGTTGTTGTTGGGTTGATTGTTTTTTCAACCTCAAAGAAAGACGTAGATTCCACCACCCTCCCTGCTGCCTTCCCTGCCACTCCCACTACACACACATACACACACACACACACACACACACACACACACACCTTCATGCTGCTGAGCTAGGGCAAGACTCTGCCAGTAGGGGAAGGGGACAGTTTGCTCCCCTCAAAATTTCTAAGTGCCTGATAAGAAGGCTACTTCACAAAACTCCAATACTTGTGAAAGTGAGGGTTAGAATTAAGGACGTTAGAAGATGTGCAGGGTAGGCATCCCAACGAGAGGAAATTATTTTTGTGTTCTAAGTTAATTCCATGAAACTTAGTTTCTTTTATCAACACGGTGGAAGGCAAAAATGGATGCATGGGCCAAGGCACGTAGCCCTTTTTTCTAACTGTGAATGTTTGAAAAGGAAGAGCTGAGAACTGGTGAGACGGGCAGCAGCTGACCAGTGCCACATCCCACAGAGCATCCCATTAGAGTTAATAACAGGACTGGGAGCTTTCTCCTCTTTCTCAAATATTTCTGGATCCCTGCTTATTTTTCCTTTCTAATGCCAATTTCAAAATTGCTATTTTTATTTCTTCAGATTTCAAGATTTCAGTGACCATTTTACATAGTTGCTGCTTCCTGGTGGAGTTAACGGCCAGTTATTCTTTATAACTAAGGTCACTACTAAGACAAGAGAGTCATTTCCATCATGTACCCCATAGACAGGTACTGCTGAAGAATGTCCCAGAGGCACTTCTGGCCAGGCCAGGCCTCAAATGCCTGCCCCACCCTGACCACCCCCACTCCCATGTAAGTGCTCATCACCTACTTTGGTGTGAGCAGTAGGGCCACACTTTGCACTACTTGCACTTCCCTCCCAAAGCAGCCAGCCTCAGGGTGGCTCGTGACTCACAGCCTGGGTCTTATGGTTGGCATATAAAGATAAGCTGGGTCAACTGTTCGTCACTTAGAAATGTGCTGATGATGAATTTCACATGAGAGAAAGAAACCAAAAAGTGCAAAGAGAGGTCACAAAACCTTGGTGTGGAGAGGCCACTACAAGCCAATTCCAAAGGAACAAGTCAGTGGGGAGGAAAAGACACAGCACCCACAACAGAGGCAGATGCACAGTAAGACAGAGGCTATGAACCCCCAAGATGATGTCAAATGTGAGCTCAATTGCCAGCGCTTTAGGAGTCAGTTTCATGCCCAGTCTTTCCATCAAATCCCCCCTGGCTAAGCTGATCTGGGGATCTGTAACCCCACAAACCACTCTAAAATGAGCCAAAAGGCAGGATTGTTTTTGTTTTCTCATTTTCACAAATATCCTCTAGATAAGAAATAATTTTCACAAACAGTAAAAGTAGATACCATGTCAATATCACATGGCTTGGTCAGAAGACAGTTGTCAATTTAATGGGATCAGATAGATGACAGCAGTTTAAAAGTCGTTAAAAGGGGGAAATGGATCATTTTTCTTCACTGTGTTTTCAATCAAACACTGATTATCACTGCTGCATTGTAATAATGAGCCACAGAAGAACGTGGTGCCTAGGCCCTGTGGGTTCTGGTGAAGGCAACAGACTGCAGTGTGCAGACCTAAGGGTCGCTGAAAAAAAGATCATTATAGGAAAGCAAAAGCAAAGCACAAAATAAAAAGGGCATGTAATCTGAGAGAAATCATTGTCCAGACTATATTTAGGCCTATCCTGAGGGAATTTTATCAGAGTCCTTTTAAGAACTGAATTCCTTCAGTAGAGAGGATGGCCAGAGCTGCCACTGGGACTTCCTCAATCCCACATGCCCTAAGAAGTAGGCCTGGAGGCCTACGCAGGGGGTTGTAAGGGATTGAACAAGATTTCAACCGGGTATCTGTTTAGAAGTAAAAGGTGTGTGGACATAAATACCCTGCAGAATGCTCAATGAAAAGGAAACCATTTAATAGTGAAATCTGAAAATCAAACTAAATTCATAAGCATACCACACAAAATCAAGTGGACAGAATCACCACCAACCTAATTAGAAATAAATTAAGATGACAGAAGATGCCAGAACAGGTCTGCTCGCTGCAGTTGGAGCATACAAAAGCACTGAGCCAGAGCCAAAAGAAACCAACCTTCCCCCAGGGCAGACTTCCCCACCTGCAGCAGCGCCCAAACATTCACCACTTGCCCTCAAGGTCATGTTCAGCCAAATGAACAAGCTAGGTCAAATGAATTCCCAGCCAAAGCTTTACCCTGAGAGTCAGATTGCACACACCTCGAAAAATCTGTTAGCTAAATATTATGTTATGAAAAAATTGGAGGATGAATGCTTATAAGTTGATTAAACTATTAAAAATGCACAAATTTCTACAAATAACATGTACATAGCTTTCTCATAACTACCAGAAAAAGTATCTCCAATAACATTTATTCACCTACATTATTAAAAATGCCTTCAAGCGTCTGAAGAGACAATCCAAACAGAATCTTTTTCTTACCATTTCGGGACACATCAAGTTCCACCAGCTGCATGAAGTTTGCTATTTCTGGAGGGAGCCGCTGAATTTCATTATCACTAAGTCCAAGCTTTCGTAATTTGACTAGCTGGAAAAATTGCTGAAAGACAAAATAGTTTTACATACATTTTATGTGTATTTGCAGAATAAACTTTTTGGCAAATAGGAAATGTAAAACTGTGTTATCTTTTAAAACTAAGACTGTACTATCTCAATTTCCTGATTTGGGTAATGTACTATAGTCATGTGAAGAAAATGTCACTGTCATAAACGGCAGAAAGAACTTCTCAGTAGTATTTTAACAACTCCCAATTAATCTATAACTACTTAAAAATAAAAAGATTTTAAGAATTAATGAACAACTTAATGAGATTAACAGTCACTCCTTTAGATTGTCTTATAGTTGTCTTCTACTTACAGAAACTGATGTTAAATCTGCTATGTTAAAAAATATGCAAAAATAAGACTAAAATGCTTTTAAAAATATTTTTAAAGAAATGATGTACACAGGAAAATATAATAAATACCCCACAAATGCATACAGGAGGGAAATAATTTTGACCAAAAATCTAAAGTGTCTGCACTGTATACTTCCATCAATGAAGACACATGCACAATGAATATGTGCATTTTATCTTCTGTAGTCTTTCTAAATGAACTAAAATGACACTATAGCCATTTATATAGAGATAGGCATAAATATAAAACCACGCAATAATCCCATGAAGACAACTAAAAATGAGAGGGGACAAGAAGCAACGACATACATCCCAAATCCTTGAAGCTAAAAAACAGATGGGTGAACGGTAACTAATAAAAGAACCAAAATAAAGATAAAATTTAATCCTGTGAGGTAAGAAGCCAACAAGAAAACAGATCCAGGTACCTCTGAAGAACTACCTGAAAGTTTATATTAAAAAACAGTTAAACCCTCATGTTCTCTTCTCTACCCTGCACAACCAGTCAGGAAACTGGAAACTTCCCTCCTTAGAAGAGTTTATTCCAAGCACAGCTAAGCATGGCGAACAGCAAGGGTAAGGTAATTGAATGAATACCAGGAGACCCAGTTGCAGCCTGATCGTGAGCTCTAACCTGCTCTTCTGCCCCCAGTCAGGTGCACAGACCTACCCAAGCCAGTGTCCTCCAGGGAAGCTCCAGGACACACACGCACACAAGCACCACCTCTCTCCCATCTCCAGTGCCTGAAACTTATATTTAGAGAGAGCCAAGATTGTCTGGGCCCTTGAGGAAGTTCCATGCTATGCAAGAGAGAGAGTGAGCACACATACACAACTCAGAGAAGCAAACATGACACAGGGGCAGAGGAAAACTTCATCAACCAAAAAATACAATCAACACCCTCAGAAAAATCAGATGAAGCAACAAGAATCCATATGAAGCATGAATTTTAAATAAGCTCTTAGAAATTAAGAAATGTTTTAACATCAACAAAATATCTAATAAAAGAGGTAAAAAATAAAGTTAAAATCTCTCAGAAGGACAATGAAATGGGAAAATGGGAGAAAAAAGGCAGAAAAAACCATCAGTCTACTACATTCACGAAACATATCATTCAAACAAAAAACACAGGGAATTGGAGAACATGCTTTTCTGGTTCAAAAAGGCAACCACTTGGCTAGGCAAGAAAATGAAAGAAAAAAGACACAATTAGGGAACACTGTAAAATACCAGAACTCCAAAAACAGGAAGATTCTAAAAGCTCCCAGAAACAAGCGGAAATAAAGGAAAAGGCCATAACAAAGAACTGGAAATCAAAATGGTACTGAACTCAACAGCAACACTGAGTGAAGCACTGCCTTCAAAACCCCAAGAAATCATTATTCCCAGCCCCAAGCTGCACACCCAGTCTAGCTGTCAATCAAGTGTGAGGACAAAATACAAAATGTATTATTTTGTCCTCACAATAATACATTAGCTGTCAATCAAGTGTGAGGACAAAATAATACAATAATACATAATACAAAAAAATACATTTCCCTGCGTTTTTCTCAGGGATCCATCAAAATGTGAATGTAAATTTAAAAGAAAGAGATAAGATCCAGGAATCAAAGAATCAGCAAAACAAAGAAAGACAAAAGAGATATCCAGAACCATATCATGAAGGGAATTCCGAGATGTCAACTTAGCAGCAAGCCCTGAGAGCAACCTGTGCACACTGGAGCGAAATAAGCAAAATGTACAGTGGCCCCAAGGAGTTTTGAGAAAAATAAAAACACATTTGAGGGGCTATCTAATGTGCTTGGAAGTATCAAGAAAGAGTTTTACAACTATGTCAGAATGTTTACTGAAAAACTAGAAACAGGAATACAGAAAATAAAGCAAGCAAAAAGACATGGGGGTTATTAATTCCAGGAAAAATATGAAATATAAAAGATAAAATCATTTTCTCTTATACACACACACATATGATTTGGTTACAAATACTACTTAACACAGTCATAATATTAACCACATCTATACTGATAAAACCAAGTTGAGCCAATATTGGAAGGATGGAATAGAAACTAAGAGCTTAAGCCTCATCTTCCATAAAAGGAAATCAAATAGATAACTGTTAAGTGAGGGGAAAAAAAATCAAGCATTACCCATATGAAGGCATATATTTGCACATATAGCAAGAGCAGGGTATTCTCAAAAGCCACCAACAGCCAGGAGTGGGGAAACAGAAGCCTCTTGCTGCTGTTCTTCACTGTCACACTACACAGCTTATTGGATTTTTCCAAACTATTTGCATATATTACTCTGCTAAAAATAGAAATTGGATTTACAAAGGGAAAAGTCTCTACCAGATTACAGGATGCTCCAAATGTTAATTATGAACAACATTTAGTAGGCATCTTCTCTTTTTATTAGTAAAAGGAATTGATATCTATATAAACATGTAAGAAGGTGATGCCTTCTGGAAAACAATTGGGCAAAATATAAAAGATAAATGGTTTTCAAGTACACTGACATACTTCTGGGCATCTGTCCTTAGAATATAACTGAAAAAAAAATACAACACACATATTAATTATCTGCAAAAATGAAAATGTACAAAACACATTCCAAATGAGAGAAATAATTAACATGTTCAATACTATGCAAATAATAAAAATGATCATTATAAGGATCCCAGAATTTGAAAAAGATTTACAATGTAAACATAACCCAAAAAAACCCTCAAAATTTCAGGCATACTATATAAAAGGGCTACATATATAAGAAAACACTTGTGTTAAGTAACGAAAATACTACATAAACAACTTTCTAATTTTTTTAAAGATAGATATTTTAAAATAAAATGGACTATGAATCTGAGCAAATTATTGCTACCAATTAGCCATACGTGGTGATGAGGGAATTGTTCATATAAATAAATAAAAAGACTGATCCTTTGGATTTCTTTAATCATATAGTTGAGATCTGATTTCTTAAGGTAATGAAATGTCTTTATGCTAGTTGTGGTAAAGCATTAGCTAACACAAAGCCATTCAAAGGAGTCACATATTTGAATAATTGAGCTTATGCCAGTTGTTCAAAGAGTCTGACAGTTTCATAATACATCAATGTGTTTACTTAAGCGTGAAAAGCTCACTTTGTTTTCCAGCAAAGGCATAATAGCAAAAGTACAAAACACATCCCAATTCCATACATTCAGGGACCATTCAGAAATAACACAAGAAATCAAGTCAATAAGGTACATAGATCTGCAGTGAGCAGATCTTTAGCTTTATGTCTGTGGAAACAAAAGCCCACAAATCCCCAAAGCTGTCAAAATTCCTAACAGCAAACAAATCTAAGGTTTTGCTCTGCATGTCAAGGCATCCTCAACTAGAGCCTGCCATGGCTACTGCCTCACATTCTACTTGGGAAAGAAAGCACACCAGATGTAAACACAACCCTATCTGACATGATCCCCAAATCGGTTATTCCTCAATCCTTCCTTCATTATCCTGATGTGATCTTAATGTGGTGTCCAAATGCTTTAAATTACCTACTTTCCTCTAAGATCGACTCGATGCCACTAAATTACATCAAATCCTCAAATTTTCAACTTCCTCAGACAGTAGGAGAAAAGAACTCAGTAAGCCATAAACCCTTCTGCCTTGCTTTTGAGATCAGCCAGGGCACATGAAGAACAATTCACATAGCCGTCCTGCCAGAGCGCTTCAGCACAGCGTAGTCAGTCATGTGACAGAACACACAGGCCCCATTCTTCAGCTCCACCGTGTTGATTATAGCCTGCTGACCCACTTAGAGCACGTTCTGTGCAATTATATGCAAAGAAACCCAAATCCCTTGGGTTGTTACTCTAGGCCACTCTTCTTAGGGCCACCATTGTTTTTAATTGATACAGATTCTTTAATTCAGCTAAACGAAGTGCTTCTTTTTTCCCCATTCTCTATTTCTGACAAGATTCTTTTTCCTTCTCTTTTTGGGAGTGTCAGGACCTCCCTTCTACTTTTTAGAAAGAGACAAAAGAAATCTTACTTCCGAAAGAGTTGTGGAATTCTTTCTTTATTACTCTACGGCCAATGATCAGTCAAGTGTCCCCAAGTTGCCCAAACTTCTTCACAATGTAGAGAAACCAAGTCCATGAGAGGGACAATAATGTAAAGAATGTTATTAACCCCTGAAAAAACTGTGACTCCAAACTAGAATGACACCAAAATTTACACACAGATGTCCCTTCTGGAGATACACCAACCCTTCACCTCAGTCTTGACCCTTTTCTGTCCTATACAGCTCTGGTCCCCATCAACTCAGACTACCTTTTGGGTCACACACCTGTAAAATTCAGGTAAACCAATAGTTCTAACCTCAATATAAGATTAACACTTAATGCAGCACACATCATTGGTTATCAAGAGGCATTGCTCTTTCTGTGACACAAAAAGTGACTGTGACTTTATTATTCAGAAAGTCTACTTCTAAGCATATACCTTTAAAAAAAATCTCTCATATATATTTTTCCAGAATAGAATGTTCTTGCCAGAATTATTCATAATTGCCCCAAACTGGAAATAATCCAAATACCTGTCAACAGTAGATCTATAATGGTATATTCTTATAACGAAATTCTACACTGCAATGAAAATGAAAAAAACGCTGTTAGTCATAATGTGGATTTATCTTAGAGACAGTTTTCACCAAAGATGCCAGATACACAAGAATACTTACTATATCTCTCCATTATACAATGTTGAAAAGTATCTAAACCATCTTGTTTATAGATGCACAGAAGGTGCAAAAACCTACAAAGAAAAGCTACGAAGTAATTACTATTAAATCGGGCTAGTGACTACATGTGAGGGAGATGACTGATAAGAAACAGCATGCAGTGGGCTTTTGGAGACCTGGCAATGTTCAGTTTCTAAACCTGAGTGGTAGTTAAAAGTGTTCACTTTGCAAACCTAAATATGCACATTTTAAGCACTTTTCTACACATGTGGCTTTATTTGCCAATAAGAAAGAATTTTTAATGCTTTAAACTACTTACTATTAGGAAGGAAAATATCAATTAGCACCAAGGACAGCTTATTGGAGTTTTCAAATTATTCACATATATTACTTTGCATTACTTTCAAAATATTTGCAAATATTACTTATTACCAATTATCATTTAATTCATCAGAGTGAATGATAATGAAAAGCAATGGCATTACATCTAGAGGAGAACACGGAGGAGTAAAGTGACCATTATAACCAAATTATAACACCAGTAACAATAATGATGCAGCCATTAGCCTTTACTTCAGGATTCTTTATGCATGGCTAAGAACTTTGCACAGATTACATTCTTCAATCATTGCAAAGGTTGCAACAATGCTAATAACTACATGTAACAGTTAGCCTTTGCTGCATATAATGAGCCATCCCAAATTCTGTGGCTCAAAATAACTTTTTAAAAAAATTTTCTCACTCATGTAACTACATTCAGCTAGGCTGTTAGATCCTGACTGGCCTCACTCATGTCTAGCAGTTGGTGCCACCTGTCAGTTAAGCTCCTCTGTTCTCACAAGGCCTAGGTCCTCCTTTAAGCTGGAGGGGCTTCCTTACATGGGGTTCCCAGAAGAGCAATCAAAAAGGGTAAAGGCAGAGACTGCAATCACTCTTTGGGCCTAGATAGTGAAATCTGCATAATACCACTTAAGCCACATTCTAATGGTCACAAAGCAAGTCACAAAGTCAGCCCAAATTCAGGGGCAAAGAAATAAGTCTCTACTAGTAGATGGAAGGAACTGTAGAAAATACATTAAAAGGAGGCACGGATTCCAAAAAAAAAAAAAAAAGTAGACTAACTATTCTATCACAAAATAAATTAGAAACCTCATATATTCCACTGAAGAACATGTATAAAAACCAGTTAAATTATGCTACAAAAGTCTATGGTTGATCACAGAGTGATGACTTCTCTAAAGAAAATAAAAGATATTGGGGCTGGGGCTGTAGCTCTGTGGCAGAGCTCTTGCCTAGCACGTGCTAGCATGAGGCACTGGGTTCAATCCCTGGCATCACTTAAAAATAAATAAAATAAAGGCATGCTGTCCATCTACAACTACAAAAAGAAAAAAGGAAAAAAAAAGATAAAATACTGAATAAAATTTGGCAAAGGTAATTTTTTATATATGAGAATGATATAGACATGGAGAAAGCCCAATAAATAACAGAATACTGAAAGAACCAGTTTGATTAAAGCAGAGAATTCAAATAACTATATCTCATGTCCAGAATTTGAGTCATATAGGGTTTCAGCAAACACTGAAAAATAAGAACTATTGATTAAGTAAGTGTTAATAATACTTTTTCTCCCATGTGTTTTGGTAAAGAGTTGTGGAAAGGAATGACCCTGGGTGAATCACTTGACTTCTCGGGTCTTGCTGTTTTCTTGTGTAAAAAAATAAACATCAAGTGATCAAAAGGCCCTTTTTATTCCAGAAATTATAGGACTATGTTTCAAAATAGCTCAAAGAAAAATAAAAATCTTATCAGCACACAGTTTAATATTAAGAATGGCATTAAAATGTATAAGATTACAGAAAGGTGATTAGCAGTTGCCTAGGAAATGGGAAATGATTGCTGTGAAGTACCAAGTTTCTTTTGGGGTGGTGAAAATATTCTAAAAAAGGCTGTGATGATGCTGAATAACTGTAACTATATTAAAAACCACTGAGTTATGCGCTTCCCATGGGAAAATGTTACCGTTTGTGAATTATATCTCCATAATACATAAAAATGCATAGAATTGACAGACATCAATGAAAAAGGAACCTATTTTTGTAACAAAACACTAAACTGGAGATATAGAGATAATTTTACTTAATTGAATCACCAGTAAGATAAGGATGCTTATCTCCAGTTAACAGATAAGGAAACTGAGGTCCAGCAACATTTAGTGACTTTTCCGACACAGTACATTAATTGACTACATTCTTTAAGAAAAAATTCCAAAATATTACCATGTTAGAGTACAAATTCTCAGGTAACTACTCAGCAAACAAAAAACATTTGTGAAACTACATTCTAATTAGCCATGTAAAATGAAGTCATCTAGGGAGAAAATCTTAAGCTAGGAAAGGAATAACTAGTAAAATTATGCCAGTGCTGTATTCTCTCTTGATTAATGAGTTGCAAAGGAAATAAAGAGCATGCTAATGAATTCTGCATGTGAGAGCACATAAGTGGCATTGCTGTCAATCAACCCAGGCAGAGTAAGTAGACATGAAAGAAATCTAGACAGATAAGCAAGTAAATCAAATTCTAAAGAAGCATGGGTGTGGAGCCTAATGAATATCCAGATTAAAATGCCTTGGGCCAGAGGAAGGCTGAAAGAGACAGAGAAAGTAGAAGGTACAGGTTATAATATGAAATAGCAAAAGGGAATCTGAAGAAAAATGTCTGGGTCTAGTTTTTGGAGGGAAAAGAGAAGGTATTACTGAGTAACAGGGATGTTCTGGTGAAACATGAAAAAGATGACTCTTCCTATTCAGCAGGGGATCAGGATATCTTGACAACATTGAACAAATTCCAGAAATACAAAGTGGAATTCAAAAGAGAATCACAAATAATGAAAAATTTGATGGAAATGAAGAGAGCTGGGATAGTTACACTAGAGTTTAAGTCAAAAACTGCAAAAAGAGACAAAAAGGATATTATATGATGACAAAAAGGTAAATTCATCAAGAGGCTATAACAACTCTTAATACATATGCACGCATTCAATATCACAAAATCTAAATATGTAAAACAAACATTAAAGAACCTGAAGGGAGAGAGAAAATGCAATACAATGATAGCAGGGGAGGTGAATACCCCACTTTCCACAATGGAAAGATCATGCAGACAGAAATTTAATACAGAAACACTGGACTTGAGCAAGGCTTTAGATCAACAATAGAATGTACACTGTACTGAAATGCACCCAGAATATTCTCCAGGATAGGTCACATATTAAAGGGCAAACCAAGGCTCAGCAAATTTAAGAACACCAAAATTATATCAAATATCTATTCTAACTATAATGGTCTGAGACTAGAAGTCAGTAACAGAGGAATTGTGGAAAATTCACAAATACATGGAAACTATCATCTTTCTGAACAACTGGGGGATCCATGAAGAAATGAAAAGGAACCAAAAAAAACTTGGGACAAACAAAAATGGAAACAACATACCAAAACTTAAGGAACGCAGCAAAAGCAGTTCTAAGAGGGAAATTTATAGCAATAACATCTATGTAAAGGAAATAAACAAAAACCTCCAACACCTAATGTTACACCTCAAGCAAGTACAAAAAGAACAAACAAGGCCCCAAGTTAACAAAAGAAGGAAATAGCAAAGATCAGAGTGGAAATAAGTGAAATAGAGACTAGAAAAAACAATAGAAAAGGTCAATAATATTACGAGTTGGTTTTTCAAGAACAAAATCGACAATCCTTTAGGTAAACTAAGAAAAAAAGACAAAAGACTTCCAAAGCAGAAATGAAAGCTACATTGCAACTGATACAACAGAAATATAAAGGACCATAAGAAGCCACTATGAACAATTATATGTCAACCAATTAAATAACCTATTAAAAATGGACAAACTCCTAAACATATGCAACCTAAAGACTAGGTCATGAAAAAATAGAAAAATCCCAAGAGTCAAAAATGAGTAAAGAAACTGAATCAGAAAGAGGAAAAACAAAAAATGTCTCATCAAAGAAAAGTCCAACACCTAACAGTTTCATGGTTGAATTCTACAAACACTTTAAAGAACTAATATATAGGCCCAGGGCTGTGGCTCAGTGGTGGAGTACTTGCCTAGCATGTGTGAGGCACTGGGTTCAATTCTTAGCACTGCATATAAATAAATGAATAAAAAAGAAAGATCCATCAACAACTAAATGTGTGTGTGTGTTTGTGTGTGTGTGTGTGATATATGTATATATGGGGAGGGGGGTACCAGGGATTGAACTCAGGGGCACTCGGCCACTGAGCAGCATCCCCAGCCCTATTTTGTATTTTATTTAAAGACAGGGTCTCACTGAGTTGCTCAGTGCCTCGCTTTTGCTGAGGCTGGCTTGAACTCTCGATCCTCCTGTCTCAGACTCCCAAGCTGCTGGGATTACAGGCATGCTAATATTAATCCTTCTGAAACTCTTTCCATCAATAGTCAATATCCTTGATGAATATATATGCAAAAATCCTCAACAAAATGCTAGCAAACTAAATTCAACAACCCTTTAAAAGAATCATCCACCACAATCAAGTGGCATTGATCTCAAGGATACATGCATGATAGTTCATCAACATCTTTTCATGAAAAAAATTTCAACAAATTAGGTATAAAAGGTACAATAGAATACAATAAATGCCATATTATCACTGACTCACAGACAACAAACTCAGTGGGGAAAACATGGAAGCTTTCCCTCAAAGATCAGGAAGAAGATAACGATGCCCTCTCTGGCCACTTCTATTCAACAGTATTCGAAGTTTCTGCCAGAGCAATTAGAAAGAAAAGGCATTCAAGGGCTGGGGAATAATTCTGTAGTAGAGCATTTTCCTGGATTTTCCAGTGAGATCTGGGTGAGATCCCCAGAACTTCAGAGAGGGGAAAAAAAAATGAAAACAAAAATAAAAGGTATCCAAATAGGAAACAATGTAAAACTGTCACTCTTTCCTAATGACATGATCTAACAGAAAACTCTATAGACTCCACCAAAAAAAACCTATTAGAACTAAGAAACAAGTAATATAAAGTTCAGAACACAAATTCAACACACAAACACCAGTATCATTTCTATAGATTAAAAATGAACCTGAAAAAGAAATCAAAAGAACAATTCCATTTACCATAGCTTAAAAATAAATACTTGAGAATAAATGTAACTAAGGACATGAAAGACCTGTACACTAAAAACAGAAGATGATGAAAGCAAATGTGAAGAAATCCTAAATTTGTGGATTAGAAGAATTAACATTATTCAAATGTTCACACTACCCAAAGTGATCTATGGATTCACTGTAATTCCTGTCAAAATTCTTTCATTTTCAGAGAAATCCACCATAAAATGGGACCACAATAAAAAATTCAAGTAACCAAGATAATCATAAGAAGAAAAAAGAAAACACACACACACACACACACACACACACACACACACACACACTACCTGATTTCAAACTATATTACAAAGCTATAGTAATTAAAACAGTAGAGTACTGTCAAAAAAAAAAAAAAGAAAAAGACACATCAACCAAATGGAACAAAGCAGAGAACCCAGAAACTAAGCCACATGTGTACAGTCCACTGATTTTCATCAAAGGTGCCTGGAATATGCAATGGGAAAATAGCAGGCTTTTCAACAAATGGCACTGAGAAAACTGGGCATCCACATGTAGAAGAATGAAACTGGGCCCTTTATCGAAACTCATACCCAAAAATCAATGCAAAATTGATTAAAGACAAAAATCTAAGACCAGAAACTATAAAACTACTAGAAGAATACACAGAGGAGAAAAACTACACATTACTGGTCTGGGAAATGATATTTTGGATTTGACCCGAAAAGCACAAACAAAGAAATAAAAAAGACAAATAAGATTATGTCAAACTAAAAAAATTCTGCACAGTAAAGAAAATAATAGTGCACAGAGACAATGTATATATTGGGAGAAATATTTGCAAGCCATTTATCCAATAAAGAGTTAATATCCAAAATATATAGAAAGCTCAAGCAACTCAATAGTAAGAAGACAAGCCCAATCTAAAAAAAAAAAAGGGGGGGGGGCAAGGGACCAGAACAGATTTTTCAAAACAGAAGACACACAAATGGCCTACCAATATAAGGGAAGAAAAAAAAAATTCAGCATCCCTTATCATTAGGAAAATGCCAATTAAAAACCATGAGAGATTATCTCTAACCTGTCAGAACCACCACCATCAAAAGATGAAAGATAAGTTTTGGTGAGGACATAGAGAGAAGGCAACCCTTACACATTGTTGGTAGGAATGGGAGTCCAGTCGTTATGGAAAACAGTATGGAGGTGCCTGAAAACACTAAAAATGAAACCAGGATTCAGAAATTCCCCTTCTGGGTATTTTCCTAAATAACTTAAAACAGTTTGTTGCCATGTCTACTGCAACACTCTTCACAAGAGCCAAGTTAAGGAGTCAACCAAAGTGCCTCTCAGCAGTTAAGCAGACAAAGAAAATGTGGCTATAGACACAATGGCATACTATTCCACCTTTATAAGGAAGGAAATTCTGTCATTTGTGTAGCATGGATGGAACTGGACACTTTGCTAAGTGAAATAAGCCAAGCACAGAAAGAAAAACACAGGATGTTCTCTCTATATGGGATCTAAAACAACTGAACTCATAGAAACAGAATAGAACAGTGGGTGCTGGGGTGGAGAGAATGAAGAGATGATGGTCAAAGGGGCAAAACCTCACAGTGACACACACACACACACACACACACACACACACACATATCCTATTGGGTAGCATATAGAGAATACAGTTAATAATAGTACTTTTCAATTGCTAAGAGAATTTCAAATGTTCTCACCATTAAAACTGTTAAGTATTTGAGGTGATGGATATGATAACTGGATTGATTTAATGATTCCACATGGTATTCATAAATCATAACATTACTTTGTATCCCATAAAATTATACAATTATAAAAGGGCAGTTTACCATTAAAAAAGTCAGAAATACTAATTCATAAAATAGAAAATTTGTATCTATTATCACTGTGATAGGTAATAGATAATAAATATGAAATGAGATAAAAGGTTTAGTTTCTCAATAAAACTAACCATTTGTTCTATAATCTGAAATTGGGAGAGATATTTTTCCTTGCCTAATTATTCAGAGAATAAATGCTGCTGGGAAAATTGGATATTCACATGTAAATAAATGAAATAATCACAGGAAAAAAGCTTCTGCTCTCAAACCTAATTTTTAATAGGCTCACGTTTTTGGCAGCACAGGACGCCTTCTCTTTATGCAACAACAACAACAAAAAAGACAACTCATTTCCTTACATAGCCATAAAGGGTCTCAGATAAACCAATTTCAGAGTCAAATTAGTTCCCCACTGAGTGCTAGCATGTGTGTACTTGAGCATTTATAACAAAGATGCCCGCATTTATTTTGCTCAAACTAATTCTCATTTTTCTTTAGTCTGGCCTCCACCAATGTTTTCTATATTCTGGCCTCTCTCATTTGCAGTATATTTTAATACTTTCAAGGTGTTGCCACACATTATCCAGTGTCACCATTAATGATCCTTAATAAAGATGTAAATGCCTCAAGGCTCCTCCCCACTCCCATAATTAAAACAGCTCAGGGGCAAATCACTTTGCCAATTGTGAAACCAAGAATGCTTTATTTATCATACTATGGTCAGAAAAGTGGACACAGTTGGTAGTGGTATTTGCAATCACTTGGAGAGAAGAAAATTTATTAAAAGCATGAGAGAAGCCAGGCGTAGTGGCACGTGCCTGAAGCTCAGCTACTGGGGTAGAAGGATTCTACTACAGTAGAATAATTGCAAGTTAGAGGTCATCCTGGGCAATTCAGCAAGACTTTGTTTCATAATAAGAACAAAATAAAAAGGCAGGGAATGTAGCTTCAGTGGTAGAGCCCTGGCTTACTGAGACACTGGATTCAATCCTTTATACTGTGGGGGTGGGGAGGAAGACAGATTAGGACAGCATTACTTTACTGAGAACCCTGAATGAGGGGACCAGCTATTGACATGGGAACACAAGGCTAATGGCACAGATGGAGAACTGACAGGAGCTGGACTGAGTAGAGCTGGACAGAACAGGGGAAGATCAACTACGATGAGGTAAAAATAGATATCAAGCTGAAATACTAACAAAAAAGGAAAGAGTAAACACCAGATGCCAAATGCAAACAATCAACTATTATAGGGCCATTAAAGATCACTTTCCTAAAGAATATTTCATAATGATAAATCTGTGTTCTAGGGTCAAGAGAAAAAAGAACATATAACTATACTCAGTCCTATTTTGTTAAAAAAAAAAAAAAAAGGAACAGGATTTTACAAGGCAAACCTGCTTTAAAAAAATAAATCTGCTGAGAAAAAAAAAGAAAGTAATCCAAATGATTAAGGATCATTCTACTTGGCATTGATGTTTTGAGTCACAGAAAACCAAAGAGACTACTTATGTATAAAAAGGATCATTGTCCCCTGACATTTAGCCAACTGTATCCAGGAAGGAAAACTCGAAAAGATGGAAGTATAATCAATTTATGTGCAAAGAAAGAAGTTATTACCAAGCACGGTAGTGCGCACCTATAATCTCAGGGACTCGGAGGTTGAGACAGGAGGATTGCTAGTTCAAAGCCAGCCTCAGCAACTTAGTGAGTGAGGTCCTAAGCAACTCAGTGAGACCCTGTCTTAAATAAAAAATAAAAGTGACTCAGTGATTAAGCACCCCTGGGTTCAATACCTGGTACAAAAAAAAAAAAAAAAAGTTGTTTCAATAAGAAATCAAACAGATATTCAATGAACTTTACTGAAGTGTTCTTATATTTGGACATAGGATCTTCAATAAGGTTGAATTTTTCACACACTGTACCTAGGAAATCATTGCATGACTCAAATGATGGAATAAAATTTTGTTGAGTGTGGATTCTGTCATACATTCTAAACAATTCATCCAAACTAATGGCAACAATAAGCACTCTATGTATTATGTGCCTACTATCTGCAGGGTTTAGAAGTGGAGATGTTCAAACAATAGCTCTTGACTCCTGAGGACATCCAGGATATATGAAACAAGATACAAGGAAGGAAATAAGAATCATAATAAATGATACTCCAGCTCCAATGAAAGGATAATAAATGTCTCTGATAGTTATAAACTACATCTGTTACACTTTCTCAGGGGGGAAAAAAAAGCAATTAGGATATCTGATGTTCAATCATGCCACACCAAGAGGATCAAAGATCTCTACCAGGCATCCAATGGAGTAGACTCATAGAAACTGCATTAGGAAGATTCTCTCTGAATTTTCTCAGTAAATACACCAACCTTCGGATTGAGCACTCTGTCTTCTGAAGTGATAGGCTCAGCAAAAAAAAAAAACTCATATGAGCAAAACTGATAAGTCCTTATTCTGCACAAATAGAATCCCTTAGGACCACCACTTAATGTGTTTTCATCTTCTGAAGCAATAAATTGACACAACCCCCAACCAGGGTAAACCTGTTTGGACAACAAGCAATAATTTAAGGATTTAGTTATTGACACAGTACTTTAAAAATTGGTCTAAATTAAGGGCTGGGAACATAGCTCAGTTGGTAGAGTGTTTGCCTCACATGCACAAGGCCCTGGGTTCAATCCCCAGCACCACAAAAAAAAAAAAAAATTAATGTGAATTAACAGATTGCATTCACTCCGGAATGGCCCATAATCTTCCAAGGCAACATTTAATGACACTTGTGGTGCATATAAATTATATAAATTATATGAAAAGGACTTTGTCTTATATTTGCAATAATGTTGAAGACAAGGAAACTGTTGTAAACCATTATCAAAAGATCTTGAAGAATAAGGGAGGGACCTGACTAACCAGTTAAAACAACATATTGCAGCCAAGGATTCATCTCCTAATAAACTACAAAATGGATCAAGCCCTGCAATGGTAGCCATGTTGTTGCCATATTTATTTTGGAAAGTTGGTTCCAAAGAATTGTCAAAGTACTTTTCCAAAAGCAAAGGGAGGGTAACATCAAACATCGCGGAACACAGCAAACCCGAAAAGAAAAAATAATCCAAGTATCAGATGCATACATAGTGAAGTCCCACAGAACTCCAAGCAATTTCAATATGCAGCTTGGTTCTTGCATTTACTAAGAAGCAATGAGAACTAGATTAATTGTGCAATGCTGTTTGTTCAGACTGTCAGGCCCTAACTGGATTTCAGGCACTTGGAACAAAACAATGATCTAATTATAATTACTATAGAATTTACCATTGGAGAAGGGCTTAACTTGCCCCAGAACATTTTCTAATATATTCTAAATACACATGAGCTATAATATATATTACAGCATTTCTATAATTACAAGTTAAGATTAAACTTGTGTGATTTTAGTATAAGGGTTTTTCTTTACCGAGATAGGTTTATTTATTCCAGGTCCTGTAAGAGGCAGCCTAGTACCTTCAAAATAAATCCTCTCTTTGGTATTTAAATTTCTCACACATACTGAATTCACACTATTTCCTACTGGTTGACCAAAACAGTTAAGTGAAAAAGCAAAATGGAAAAAACTAGAGTATATTCCCTAGCAACTCACAAACAGTGATGCAAAAACAAAACAGATCTCATGCTGATTGCCACATTTTAGCTCCACAAACTGTACTAAATATTAAAATCTAGTATTAATCCAGATGGAAGAACTACAAACACAAGGCCCAAGTGAAAACTTTTTGAATTGCCCTACTGTTTAAGGAACAAGAGAAACCATTAGTATCCAACAGATTCCGCTCAGCCCCCTGTTCTGCATCTGACTAAATGCTCAGGTCTACCACATCTGCTTTTCTTCTGAGGAGAAAAGGCAAAGCTCTCCCAGAATCACTCTGTTAAAAGCTGTTCTTTTCGAAAATCTTTAAATTACTTTTGCTATTTACTAGCAGCCCAGGTAAAAGAGAAATACTCCCAGTGTTCACTCAATACAACGAAGTACAGAGACGATGGGTGGTGGCCTGGAGCCACACAATGAGCCACCCCACTATGGCAGCACCTAAGGACACAGTTCCTGCTCTGTGAATAAGTTCTTTAAGTAACTTCTGGCTGGGTGCTTGCATTTGCTGACCAGTTGGTTCCTCCATATTAAAAAATATATATATTTAAGACCAGATGTAGCCCATTACCTCAAGAGTTGCCAGAGTCAGAAATTTCTGTGTGACATGCAATCAAAAAGAATACTCAAGAAAAAGGGGATGTAGGCCTTCTATAAAATACTCCCAAACATGCAGTACGAGAGACAACAACATTCTTTCAGCTCCTGAACTTCCAGAAAGCAAGTAACTGCTCCCAGCAATCCAGACAGGACAGGTCACATCCTCCACAAGGTCACTCGGCAATATTCCGAGTTGCTAAGTGATCCTGCTACCATTTCCCAGTCTCCTACTCCCAGCTGAAAGTTCAAATTTTTTGAATGAAATGGGAAAATGAGGACACACACATCATGGCTCACTAGATCTTATCATCAGCACCAATGGGGGCTGCCCCTGTCCTAGTACCATTGCCTCCTTTTCTCTCTGGAAAGCACCTTCCCCCACCTGGTATTCCAGGCCCAGGACCCATCAGACTTCTTTTAAGGAAGACTATCTCATATACAGGAATTAAAGTGATTTAAAATTCATATGCTTCAATACTAGAATAGCCTTTAAAAGTCTGATTTCAAAATCTTTTACAACAATAATTTTCACAAAAGCAGCTCATAACAATGAAAAATGCTTCTGCTGTTCCAGACACTAGGTTAGGGCTCTGCATACATAATTTTATTTAATCCTAAAAACAACCTTAGCCAGGCAGTTATTTTGATTTCACAAATGATTAAACTGAAGCACAGAGGTTACACACCCGAGCCCAGACTACACAGGTGTGTCAGCACCAGGATTCAGACTCATATTCAAAGTCCACGCCTATCTGCTATCAACAGAGGGCAAAGAAGATACACTGTGGAGTCCACAGTCTGTAAAGTCCCCTAATTTGCTGGCTGTCTGCATCTCTGCACACAGGTTGCTTAACCTCTCTAAAGTCTCAGTGACTTCATCGGTGAAAAAGGCACAGCAAAAGTACCTATCCCAATTCTGTGAGTGAACACTGGTAACAAGAGTGGCTATGCTTGGGAAATGCTTAGTGTGTTAGCTACAATTATTATTGTAGGGATTATACCACCACATACCACACCCTCCTCTGTTTACAAGTTACTAAAACTTTTCAAGTAGAAGAAACTCTGATCCAATTATAACATCTTGCTGTCCTTGGCGTATACAGTCAGGACCCGGTTAAGTGCTAAACAAGAGTCACGCTGATACATTTTAAGACTTCCTTTCATTTTCAAAAGCAGAGAAGGACCACACACAAAAAGACATTATACACAGAAATCAGCAGACTGCTGGGATCAAATGCTTAAAGGGACCAGAAGAGATCTTAAATAATTGTTAAGTCCAATAACCCACAGTGTACCAAGTACGCAAGCAACTACTCAAACATGGCAAGTAAATTCAAAGAAGTGTTTTGAACTAATCAAATCACCAAAACCAAAACAAAGTAAAACTGAACTAAAACATACATGAAAGGACCAGAAGGATTTCAGGGGAGCTCAGTAACCTGGAGGACAAAATCAGGCAAGACTAAATGAAGGGTGACATTAAAGGAGGCACAAAAAGAGCAGAGGCAGGAGTGGGGCTGGGAGTCTGCACAGAAGAAACAGCCATGTGCACTAGGAGACAGAGACCTTTCTGGTTACCTAGCTGCTCAGATGATGTCCTGCCTGGCTCAGATCCATAAGGGTGCTGCCCTGGGACCAGGACTCCTGTGCCTGAAGAACTACCAACTAAGCCTGGGGCACTCAAGACAGCAAACAGACTCAACTAGACCTCTGGGCTCCCTTCCAACACCAACAACCTGTAATTCTAATTACGAAAAGGAAGGAAAGCAGGTAAGACAAATTACCCATATTTCTGTTACTGAGCCTTTAAATTAAGAGCCTCCAACTCTCCAAAGAGGTCTGTTCCAAACATTCACTTGTAGGTCAATGTTGGAAAGCCAGAATGCATTTCCGCATGCAGAGAAACAGGAAAAAGTATGATTAAGTCTTCGAGGAAGCTATGAAAGTCTATTTGGTTCCTATTGCAGTAAAAATGCGTCATCTCAAAGCTTACCAATGGCTGTGCACTAGTCATAGAGCAAAGTACAAACTCCTTAGCTTCACATTCGGGGCTCTCCTAACCTGGCACATTCTAACGTCATTAACATTTTTGCAGGTTCTGAGACCTTATAAAGTGCTTGCTCATGTCTCCTGCCACCAACACAACACCCAGTGAGCAATCAGCTACACACTGAACTTTAGAAAGGCATCACAGCATGTTAAGCCTCAGAGCCACACCTCAAGTCAGCCTCTCTGCTGCCAAGTCCAATGTCCTTAATAACTCTGCCCTAGTGGCCTTTCTAACTTCATTTCCCACATCCACAGGCACCAACCAGTTCCAGCCCCAATGAATAACTTTTGCTATCTGGTATGACTTTACTGCTCCTAACAAACCTTCTCTGGCTCTCATTGTCCTGAAATGCCACCTCTTGGAAGTGTTTACCAATTAATTACTGGGGCAAAATAAAGGTTGCTTCTCCAAAGCAGTTTGTCTCTCTGCTCCTTCACTAGGTGGACAGCCCTCTGTGGTAATAAACAGTATGGCGCATTAAAGAAATACTTACCACAGTTCTACTAATCTATAGATACTTGATGCCCAGTTGCCCAGTGAAGTAACATGACATTCTGATGGCTTTTTATTAAAACATTTACTCAAAAATGCATTTGAAGTCCCAACTCAGTACACTTGGAGTACATCTACACTTTGTAAGCATCCCATCCCTATCCCTACAAACCCTAGTCAGGCAAATGGGGACAGGGAGCAGCTTTTGTCAGAAGAAGAGAGTCAAATCAGACAGATTTTAAGAATGACTGGGGTAATTGTTAAGCACATACAGTCCTGGGCTCACCCATTAATGCAGAATCTCCAGGAATCACGACTTGCTGAGAAGTAGGTCAAAGACGATGTGGACTTGAATGCCAGGAGCCTGACTGAATATGGGAACCCTCAGAACAGTGCACCTTAGCAAACACAAGCTTCTAATGTTATCTGAGGTGACTGCCGAGGACTCTTTATTCTCCTTTTTCAGTCTCCAAGCCAGGATGGGTCATCCCTTCTTATTTCAAGCTCACCAGGACTGGGAAGGTTCCTCTATTCTAAACATATGCCAAAATGAGATTATAGGTTAGAAAAAGGTAATCTCTTTAAAATGAGAAATTAAAATTAAAAATCAAGACCCATTTCACAAGCAGGCCCTTCCAAAGGCACAGGGAGTGGCCTGCTGTGATGATGAGACATCCACAGGAAGGACGGTGTGTGACTTGGAAGGGATACAAAGATCACGTGCAGGCACAGTGTCAGCAGGCACACACGTTAGTCCCAGGGGCATGCCCTGATCCAGTGTGTTCTTTTAGAGGGATGGAGAGAATGGTCATCACAGGACAAGAAGGAGAAGAGAAGGCAAACCGTGACCAGGCCATTCCTCTGCCTGAAGAATCTCTCAGGACACAGTAACTTGCACAAATGTGTTAAAGAAACCAACAACAACCAGAGAAGGAAAAAGAATAGAGCTATAGAAGAGAACACAATTGGGAAAAGAAAGGGAAAAAAAAAAGAAGAACACACTATAAAGAGAGTAGAAATAGAATCAAAAGGAAATCAAAATCAAAATTTCAGAAGTGGAGTGCAATTTAAAGATTATCTCGTCTATAGTTCTCAAAGTTGGACAACCTTCTCTCCCCAACTGGCCGTCCTCTGCTGCATTATCACCAGGTTCCTGGGCCCCACCCTGAGAGTCTGATTCAGTAGGTCTGCAGTAGGAGTTTATAAAGTTTCCCAGATGACTCTGATGAGCAGCCAAGTCTGGGAGACACAGTGCCAGACCTGGTTTTATAAACAGGGAAACCAGCTGGTAGGAGTGCAAGGTTAAAATGAGAACTCAGTTCCCTTCTTCCCCATATGAAGGTCTTCGCTACTCAGCAACAGCCACTCTATTTCTGAATGCCAACACTGAATGATTTCTGGTTCTATTTAAAAAAAAATATACATTAAAAAAAATATATATGTATATATATATACATATATGTAGCCACTATCAACTTTGCAGAGTGCCCCTTCCTTGTCTATACAACTCCAGAAACAGAAAGCACACCCATAATGTTGACAAGTCCCTATTTCCCATACAAATTGCATTTCACCAATTTCCAATGTTGATGTTCAAAACAATGGCGGTAGAGAGAGTTCACTGAACACCAGATGGAGCCTGCATCCAGGCTTATTGGC
This sequence comes from Glaucomys volans, assembly GCA_020662805.1. Taxonomy (NCBI): domain Eukaryota; kingdom Metazoa; phylum Chordata; class Mammalia; order Rodentia; family Sciuridae; genus Glaucomys; species Glaucomys volans. The sequence continues at coordinate 54,349 of JAJEJO010000818.1, forward strand.
CTACGTGTGCCCAAATGAACAAACTGATATGTGATTACATTTTTAAGATAAGGCAGCTAACTTTCAGAACATGGTCACTTTTCAAAGATTTGTTCCTTTACATAGACCCATTAAAATTCCCCATCCAAAGAGCATTTCCCCCCATTATTGCCAAGATTTGTAACCTACTGTCATTAACAAATTTCAAAGGAAAATTCCGTGCTCTTTCTCCATGTATGGTTTACAGGCAACAGTAATAATGCACAGACACTAGAATAGAGTATCCAGAACAGCAAGGCTAATGAAATCCAGTCATGTCCCATAAAGAAGATCTGCAGAGAATAGCAAATGGGCTATGAATATTTGAAGGCCTGTCATGGTAAAAGAACTAGACTTGGTTGGTTTGGACCAATAACAGAAAAATAAAGGAAGAAAAATAGTCCACTATACACTGAACTTTGCTGCAGGATCCTCCATGCAATTCTCTACTCAAGTGTGGGCCTAGTAACCACTTGGTACGGTTTCATGAAAGAAATTAATGAGCCAGAAATACAGTTGATCTAGAAAGTTCCTTCACGACCCTGGGATTCTGCAATTTCAATTTCCATGCACACTATTCTCCCACTCAAAATTTACCAAGGTTCTTAGGTAGTAGCATGCAACATGCACATAGCCTATCATTAACTAGCACAAGTACAACATTTATAAGAAGACAGCAAGATAATCTACAGATTATCTGGGGTCATAAGACAAAATTCAAGTTGTAACATGATGTCATATCCCCTGGTTAGCAAAAATAAAAAGAAAGAAAGCACTGACCAAGTCAAGGTAGCAAAAAAACAGCACTACTTTTCATGAGTACTGGAAGGAAGGAAGATTTAGCAAGACCATTATCATCACCTTGACTTTTTCCTGCTATGACATATGTTCTTTGTAAAAGAATTCATGTCCTTCCTTCATGATTTACAAAGAACTTTTAAAAGTGGAAAAGTAGTTGATTCCTATTAAGATCATCCATACTAATAGAACCTTACTTTATTTTTAAATTAAGAAGCTTATTTTATTTTGAAGTTAAAAACAAAAACAAAAACAAAAACTCTTAGATGAGAACAGTATTGTGTGGGAATGGCAGGTCCAATGGAGGGCTACTCTAGTACCTCAGACCTAGAACAGGCTAGCATAGCTTTTAATGCTGGACTTACAGTGAGGATCAGGGGGAACTGGAGAATTTGGAAAACGGAAAGTTTAAACTTGGGAAACACATCCAAGCACCCAAGCTCTGTGTGTGTACTTGTGGTGGATGTGCTGGAAGAGCCAGAAGGATGGCACAGTGAGTGTTTGCTCCTACAGCCCTTTCCACACACTGGAGGGCCTACAACTCAACTGGGCTCAGCCTTCCTCACTTAAAGGAACATTAAGCTCCCAAGAATACACTCATGGGTTAAATGTCTGCAAGAATTCACAGAGAATGAGTTCTTTGTGTAGTCATTCTTCCCCACATTCTGAAGAAGCATATTCCACAGGGACCTAGAATGGACCAAATGGAGTGAGAGAGAATTTAGTTACAGTCAATGAGATTTCAATACTATGCTAGTGACACATGAGGTAGCCATTTGTTTGGTAACCCTGACTGAATCACAGTTAAAATGAGAAGCAAAAGCAGCACTGTTCACAAGTCCAGTAGGAACTGGCCTATTGCCCAACAACCACAGGAACACTGGAAATGTGCCCTCCTTAGCAACCTTCAGTAAGACATGCTTTCGCTGCTCCAAGTCATTACTTAAGAAGATAACGGAAATATGAAAAACTTTCCTGGATCTCAAAAGACTAAAGCTACCTTCCTAGGTTAGACTGTAGCAACACCAATGGAATAGATCTCTTATTTCTCTCTCAAACTCCTGCACACCAGGGGTTATTTCATTAAAATGCACTTCTCTAGCTTCACATGGACCTTTATTTTAGAGTTTCCCAACCATTTAAACACTGAAGAGGTGATTTTAAACCATGCTCCTTGGTCTCTCCTAGGATCTGAGCCTTTGCTACTGCTATCTCCCCATCTCCTCAGCAATTTTCCCCCCTCAATTGCTGTGTTCTTCTCATCAAGGATCTGCACTCCTTACTAGCTACCTGACACTTTAACAGTAGATAAGCTGTTCTTACAGGACCCAGAAATACACAGCTGGGGTTAGAACAAAGAGAAACAGATTCTCAATGCATGACAAGTACCATAATTACATTTTCTTTAACAAGTTTTATTTCAAAATCATCACTGACAAAGCTTAAGTACTTTTGACTGGCCCCATTCAAAAGTAAAAGAACATAATCTCATAACATTAAAAAAAAAAAAAAGAATGAATGGGAAAAGACTAGCGTTAGGAAGCAAAGCATTAATCTTCACATCTTTCCACAGTCAATTTTACAATGTAGCATTGATAACAAGGTCCAGAGCAGTTTCTTTAAATGCAGGAGTTCTGAGAATCTACACAGAACAATACCCTAGGACACAATACAGAGCGAATGTATTTAGGAGAAAAAAAGCAAGTGACTACTTTTTAGACAAAAGTCAAGAATAGTCAATATTCTCAGAAAAATGAGGACATGAAACAGATGCACAATCACCATAAACCACCAGTACTACCACATCCCTGAGCCAGGCAATCTAGCCATTAGGTTTAGAAGGCACAATGCCAAGGGCCCAGATACTTTCAGGGGTCCTCAAAAACGCTTTAATTTCTTTTTAAAATGAATGATAATAAATATGTAATAATGCATCCCGTTTGGATTATATTTATCTAACACAGTCACAAAATATAACTTAGAATTTCATTACAAAGAAAGGGGTCCATGAAGGCAAATGCCTATGTTAGGGCCCAGGGAAGTCACACATGGCTTCATCCTTAGAGAAAAGCAGAGTTAGCAAAGCAAGTTGCTCAGGGTTTAAGGCAGGCCAGGAGAACCCACAGAGCATTCAAATGATGTACACCATTAACACAAATGCTTTTCTGCAGTGAAAGCTGAATAAAGAACTCTGCATATTACAATAGGCATAAAGAAAAAAATAAGTTTTGCTTTTGATTGTTCAAAGAAAGCTTGGTGTGGATGACAGATTCTTAAGTGCTTTTTGCAGTAATAAAGGGAACAAGCTCTGGTACCTGAAGAAAGAACAAGAGTCAACGTGTTCTTAAGAAGAACTTTCTAGGCAGTTGGGACTGTGGGATGCAAGAGCGATGGGCCATAGTGCCCCCATGAGTGCTGACATTTTAGCATGTTGCTTTTCTTTTTCCCCTTGCCATATCAGTTTTTAAAAACTTTCTACCAAATTTTTATTTTACTACAAGGTCACTTCAGTATCTAACCTTTTTCATTAAAGTACTACACCACAAGTAATGACTGACGTCCTTAAACAGAGTACCAAGAATTCAGTATGGCTTGTGATAATGACTTACACAGTTTCCTAGACAAAAGAGAGAAATGGAGGCTGAGGATAAAATGGGGGGGAGGGAAGACGGTCAGTCAAACTAGTTGAACAATCAAAGTCAGTTTTAAAAATGCTCTTCAGTAGGCTTCTTATCTGCTTATTAGAAGACTACAGGGTATGATGCAGGGCTTCAAACTATTCAGTGTTTTAACTAATGACTTTATGCCAGTGATACTGATCAGCAGTGTACCTACCATTTGCAAAGCGCTGTGTGCTTTAAACACACTGGCTCATCCTGCCCATATCGAGAGCCTGAAAGATAGAGATTAGTCCATTTATACCCAGGAAACAGCATGAGGACAGAAGCTAGAAAGGTTATCTGACTTGCTGAAGGTCATACAACTAGTACAGAGCAGAACAGAAGCCTAAATTCGTCTCTAGCTGCTACTTTCTTTACATTTGATGACCCATTTACTTCATTTTCTAGGTTCCTGAAACTAACTAGTAAACTGTATGAAAATCAGATGAAAAAGGAGTTCTTTTAAGGATACCTGTTGGAAAAACTGATGTGATAATCTAGTAAGATTAGACTTAGCCCCATGAACTGTTGTGAAGTCTTGCACTCAGATCCAAAGAACTAACATGCAGTGCAGAATCATGGAGACCTGGCCCAAAGGCAACATCCGTAAACAAAGCTGGGGGATGGATTTAACTATAAGCTCAATGTGAGTCCAAGAAGCATATGCCTAAATCATGTATGCTAACTGCAGTATAAACACAAACCAGTAGTTATTTAAGTATGTATATGTGGCATTCATAAAAGCATTATTTATTAAATTTTTTTATTTAAAAAATAAAGTAGGGCCACAATGAAGTAGGTGGTGGTTATCTGCTCTGGCTGATGAATCTCATTTGCCACACCACATTTTAAGGACTTTAGTGAGAAATAACACTTCTATAGGATCATAAACAGGGAAATTAAATAAATTTAGGAAAATCCTTAATTGAAAATGGGTTTATACCAAAAGGGGTGTTGTGGGTCTGGGACACAGCAGATGGTGGCATACTCACGTGCCCTCAACACATGTGGGTCCCCTGCAGCCTTTTTCCTTTCCATCTGGCTTTACATTTCTTTGGTCCAAGAATGAAGCTTTCCTACTCCTATACAGATGTCCAAACAACACCTTGTCAATCTACAACTAAATAACTAAATAGGGTTCTGCTAATAGCAATTCAGACATTTACCTCATGGCTTACTGTATATTCAGGTAGTAAATGTTTAGGCCCTTCTGTGAATGGAGGGCAGGGAAACAACTCTCTTCTTCAAGCACTTTTCAAGTCCCATTTGAATGACATCTATCTCCTCCCCCTTCCTAGTCTACCTGACAGAATTGCAAATCCAAAAAGAGTAAGATAAATGCAGCGAGTAACAAAAAGCTGTGTTGAGATACAAACCTGGAGGAGATATCCAGACACTATTTCTCCAGAACACCTTTCCATTTTTAATCTCCATCACTGCACCACACTGCCACGCAACTCACCTCTCTGGTAAGACACTCCAGTTATCATTGGACCCTCAATTGCTATCTTTTCCACAGCTCTTGGTGTTTCTTGTTTCAGATCCTACAAAGCTTTGATCTAGGTTCTGATCATCCTCTGCCTGGATCAGGGCTGCCACCTCTCCAGTCTCTCAGCTTGCAGAGTAGTGAGCTCTTCCAAACCCTCCCTGGTCCTGCACCCTTAGCAACTATGAGGGTTAGTGTCCTCCCTGACACTAGAAACTCAAGATACATTTGTTGCTCCAAAGTATTTAGCAGTTCTACATGAGTCTGTATGCTTTGCTTTGAATGACTCATACCTCAAAGATAAAAGCATGAAATAAGATTAAATGAGGATTTAAGTACCCACTCTCTTATCCTAGAAGTGACAGGAAGTAGATTTGGCAAACCACTTTAATGACCTTGATGCCTATTCTGGGAAAGAATCAAGGGCATATTTAAAAGCAAAAAAAAAAAAAGAGAGAGAAGAAACTTTCAATTTAGAAAGCACTTGCTTAACTTCTCCCTTCTGTATCTCCTTTATACTCATAACATCACATATAAACTTACATTCACACAGCCACAGAGAGCTTAAAATTATTTGGTAAAAACAGGATGTGATACAATTTTACCTACAGCTTTCTTTTCTTACATAAAAATCTATTGAGAAATTATGATAACTAATTAATAAAACTCTGTTAGGACTGCATCACAAGTTATTTGACAAATTCATTGATGGGCATTCACCTTCTTTTCCCTGCTGGGATTTGTTTTGTTGCTGTCGCCACCACAAAATGCACTGATAAAAATCCTTCAATATACATCCTGATGCACTGTTTCTATTTTTAAAACAGGATGCCAGAACTGGAATGGGTGGGCTACCTCTTCAGTTTTAGTACATCCTGCTACCATGACTTTCAAAAGGGCCCTATTATTCACATGCCGACCATAGCCCTATATCTCAAAAGTAGGTTTTTAAAAAGATAAAGTATGTTAGTGCTTGCATACATGCAGAACATCTTTTGAAAGATATGAAATAACAAAATAATGGCTTTCCGCAGCCTTGGAAAGAGGCACGGTACACCCCTGCTCACTGTACCTGAACACACTGGCTTCATTTTTTTCCACATCCATACATTACACATCCAAAATAGAAAACACTCTTAAAATATCTGTAGAAAATTCTTTCTAAAGTACTGACCACCAGCACATATAGCATTGGCTTTATACAATTAAATGATGTACAAATCCTTCTATAGATATGCACAGAATTTAATTTAAGCTTAATAATTGTTTCTGAATATATACATGGTGACAGATTCTACCGATGCACAAATTAAGACTCCTTCCCTCAGGAGCTCAGAGTCCAGTGAAGAAAAAGACCTGCATGCCAGACATTCACAATGCCAGGTGGCAGCTGTGTGGCTGGGCGAAGGATGTCCTCCAGCTCATTTGCAGCCAGCTGGCTGAATATGCAGGTAAGGCACGGGACAATCAGTACCTTTGAGGAAATAGAGGCTGGAACGTTAGGTGGGGGTTTTAGGTGAGTTTTTTCTTCTACCTTTTTGGCTAAGTTTAAAAGGGGGCATCAATGCTATTTCTGTAACAGAGGGGGAAAAAACTCCAAAAATACTCACCTAAAGGAATGTTTTTAGCTTAAAAGATAAAGCACTAATTAAAATTCTATCTTCCTGATCTTAAAAGAAGCCAATGTACTCAAATAATTTTAAGGAGAAGAGAGCTGGATTTGCTTCTGATAGTTGAGCACATATGAAAGCATTTACATGAGGTAATGGATGAATCAGAAAGCCCCAGAAAGAACAGGTATTATCCCTGTTCTTTACCATTCCCTGTAGCCCTCCTGGGGTAACCTTTAAAGAAATGTCTAACTTAAGAGCTACTTCTGGGATGTTCCCAAAGCCCATGTGTTAAGTTCTTGACCCCAACGTGGCACTGCTGGGAGGTGGAACAGTTAAGAGGTGGGATCCAATGAGGGGAAGTCTCAGTCCACTGGGGCATGTCCTTGAAGAAGAGAATAGAATCCCAGCCCTTTCTCTTCCTCTCTTTTTCTCCTGGACATACGGCGAGCAGTTTTGTTCTACCATGCACCTCTACCTTGATGTACAATGTACTTCTCTGCCACAGGCTTGAAGGCTACTGGGCCACACGATCATGGACTGAACCTCTGAAACTGTGAGCCAAAATAAACCATTTCTCTTTATAAGTTGATTATCACAGGTATTTCCTACAGTAGCAGAACGCTGACCAACACATCGAGCATCCTGGAAAACATGTAAAATTTTAAATAAGGAACTTCAACACTGCTTATGTATTCTGACTATAATAAAGCTGTGTTCAAAGAAAGTGATTACAAACTTAGCTCTGCATTGATTTTTGGTAACCCAAAATAAACACAAAGGCTTTTCACTGATTTCTATAGTCACCAGGCACTCAGCATTTCCAGCTCGGTCATTTCTTTTTCCTCGTGTTTCTTTTGCACAAGATTCAAGACCCTTTTGAAAGATATACGAGGGGGATTGATTCCAATCCTAAAATGCTCTCATATACTCTGCCAGGTAACAAACGCAGAATTGTTACTGTATGAGAAGAAAAACAGACCCGACAATTTTTTGTATTCTAAGACTAAATTACCCTGAATATAACTACCAAGCCAAGAATGAGGAAACATATCAAACAATTAAAAAGAAAGTGCCCTTTGGTACCATGTTCCCCATAATTTATATGCTAAAAATATCTAATAAACAGGCAAGAGTCAAAGGCATTGAAGATTAAAGACTCTTCTACTTAAAAACTGCTTCTGAAACTAGAATAACATTAGACACACCTTCATGCATTTGCCAAAAGAGCCCATGTTATAAAAGCAAAACTTTCAATTAAATTTTTAAACGATTAGCAAGAAAAGAATGTGGAGTTATTCCACTTCAGAAGTTACAAAGGGGAGAGAAAACTAAAAGCAGCAACATGCTTGGGGATCCGTCAAACCTGCTTATATCCTGGACACAGGAAGCGTTTTGCTTTGACAGAGCATGGGCTAAAGCCAAAGTAGTATTTTTCAATGCTAGCATTAAAAACAAATAAAAATAAAACTTTTAAAAAAAATTGGCCTGTCTTCCAGGAAAATGAAGATCATAGCAGCCAAGGCAAGAAGTTTCACAGGAACGACTCCCACGCGCAGTGAACCCTGACTTCATGTTTGAGAACATAGGGAATAGGAAAACTCACCTAAGTTTGCCCAAGGAAAACTGATGTCTTAATTTCCCAACAGGCACAACAAAGAGGCCAACTCTCACAGAATGGACAGTTCCCATGTGGCAAGCCAAGAGCATAAACAGTTATACCTACATTTCAATCACCTGAGAGAAGAGGGCTAGACCTGAATGAGACCTTAGGAACAGGACGTCAGGACTGGCTCCACTGGGTGTGGGGGTGTGTGTGTGTGTGTGTGTGTGATCACATGCACATGCAAATATGTAGCAGAAGAGGCCCTAAACAGAGTAGAAAAGAGAACTGCAAATCTCAAGTAGCAAACTCTTAAGGGCCCAAGGTAGAATCATGTCTTGGAACAACATCCTACACCATAACTACCAGTGTTCAAAAAACAAAAAGAGACCCCACCATCTATGTGCCTCACGAAGTACTAGACACTATGCAACAGACACAAAAAAGTGTGACATGTGATCCTTACCCTCAAGTTAGCTACATACCTGTCCCTCTGACAAGTATGTCAGAAATTCAGAATAGGGATGAGGACCCTTTCTTTCTAATATAGATAGCTAACATCAGATGTGACAAACACAGCTGCTTCAGGTATATTCACTGCACTCCTCTCAATGCCCGTGATGAATCATCTTTCACACTTACGAATGAGAAAACTGAGGCTCAGAAGTGGTAACCTTCCAAGATCATATAACCAATATGGGGTGGAGGCAGGACATGAATGTAGGTTCATTCAATCCCAAAGCCCTGCACCAGTGTTCCTCATAATGTGGCCCTAGAACCATAAGCAAGAGTCCCTGGGACACTCACAAAAACTAGACTCCTGGTCTCACAAACATCCTCCAATGTAATGGATCAGAATCAATGGACGTGGACTCTAGATTCCATATTTTTTAAAGAACTCCCCAGGCGCTTCTGATAAAGAACCAGTACAAACCACTGTGATGCCACCTACCTGTGACTAGCCAGAGAAAGGCAGCCCGGCTCTTTATTGGACAGAAACACAAGAGGTTTGACAGTGAACCTGACTTATGTGTCTGTATTGCTCAACAGTCATGCTACCATAGAGCCAAGTACACTTCATTCTTTAGACCATCACATAGGGAGTCCCATATCCCAATGATTCTTCATCTAGGGTCTCCATAGTTCAATGGGCTCAGGAAAGGTAATAATATAGGTCCACAGTCTATTTTAGTATTTCTAAGGCCAACACAAGTTCCATACTTATCTCCAAAAGACTAAGTAAGGGTCTAACTATTAGGTGTTTGAAAATGAGAGACTGTAACTGTTAGACCCCGAATAAATAGAACATATTTATAAAATGCAGCAACAGATTAAACCCCGGAATGCTTAACCACTGAAACACATCCCCAGTCTTTTTTATTTTGAGACAGGGTCTCACTAAATTGCTTAGAGCCTTGCTAAATTGCTGAGACTAACCTCAAACTTGCAATCCTCCTGCCTCAGTCTCCCTGGTTGCTAGGATTACAGGTGTGCAACACCACAGCCAGCTAGCACAGTTTTTAAAGCCATGCTGAAAACGTAATGAGTAAGTCACACGGAGTCCAAAGCAACTACACTGTTCAAATATCTGAATATTTCCTTGTTTGGACCTAACTTAGGGACCCATTGCTAAACAGAATAGGTACTATGTCAATACTTCATGGTTACATCTCATTTTTACACAGAACTAGGATATTTTCCAGTTGATCCTTAGTCTTTAAACAGAGTTCTTAATCATCCCAATCATCAAATGAACCTTCAAAGGTTCAAAGATTTGCAAACCTCAGAAATAGGTGAAGAGGTAGGTGGCATGAGGATAATTCCCAAAAAGTTTAAATGGTGTCTTGAAATGAGGAGCAAGACATGCCGGTGGATGTGTAAGGGCCTGTTTATCTGCTAAGCAAAAATGAAGTTTTACTACAATAGAATTCCAACTCAATTAATTCACTGATTTTAAACACTAAGCAAATAAGAAAGAAAATTTTGCTAAATATGAAAAAATTGACTGATTCATTCCTCAGCCAACCAACTTAAGCTGAATCCTGAAAGAAAACAAATTGAAGATAGAGAAGTAAAATGAAGAAAAAGAGGGGAAAAAAATGGTAAGAGATGAAGGTTCTGTAAATAGGTAAAATAGGAAATATGAATCAAGAAATGAAACAGGAGAGCCAGCAGGGACGTTCCACATGCAGAAAAGGAGTGCAGGGGGTTCCAGAAGGATGCAGCAAGTTTTTCATCACACTGCAGTTCCCTTGAGCCACAGGCTTCAGATTACTATCGTGACCTATTAGCTCCCACTGAAAAACTAATTAGCTGCTTACTGAGTTCTTTATCTTTAAAACCTCCAAGCTGGATGGGATGACTCTGACACCAAATTTATAAGCACCTCCCCACTTCACCTCCTCCACTGTCTTAGGGATCACCATGGTATCAGTGGATTAAGGGTACAAACAGGCGGCCCATACAGCAAACCCACCTAGACCCTTGATTCATGCAATCCACAGTGCATTTTTCAAATTGCTGAATACCTACCAATTTTTAAGTGATTTTAAGTGTTGGACACTTCACATAAAAATTGGTTTGAGGGGTGGAAGTAGGGAGAAAAGCATGGAGTGAAGCAATACCAGCAGGCCCACATTCCCACCCAGCTGTGCTGGCCAGGTGGTGTTGCTGCCCTCTGTAGATGGGGCATGTGCCCTTTGGTTTGCCATGGGTTTGTCTGCAGCTAGATTTCCCTCTCCTACACTTTGCCCATTTGGCCCTGCCACGGGTATTTGATTCTGTGGCTCCTACTAGAGCTGACCCACCCAACAATCAATCTCAGCAACTTCTGGACTTCCTTAAAGACAATGACCTCCACACCCCACTGCTCATCACCATCCACCCAAGTCACACCCTGGAATACTGGCCTCACCCAGAACTGCTTCCTCTCCCGATTCATCAACTCCAATATCCTGGATGTGCCCTCTCACAAGGCCACACTCCCACTGTCTGCTGTTCAACTTCCTCTTTGACAACTTGTCCCCAGCTGAAACTCACTTCTTTGTCATCAGAATCTTCAATGGCTTCATACTCTCTTTTCCTGCCAATTCCTATTCTGCATGAGAAATTCACCTTTCTCTATCCTAGGCCTGGACAGTTGAGCACTCTAAAGATAAAAAGAAACCGTGAAGGCTGACAGCAAGAATTCATGCAAACCCCAGGAATGCCCAGTAGCTCCCTCTAACTTTCCCTCCACCTTCACCACCCAACAAGCACCGGTGTCCAACCCCCCCCCCATCACCAAGCAGACTACCTTGAAAAAATTGAAGCCACCAGGTTTGACCTTTTATCTACTGCACTCATCACTGCCTTTCCTGAAATTCTCAGGGTAGTACACAGTCACTTACTCTAAGAATACAACAGTTAACTAGAATCCCCCAACCACTGGACTCTCTACTTTAAATCCAGCTGGTCACCAAATTCTGCTCATTTGTCTTCTCAGTATTACCCATCTCCATTCTTGTTCCCCTCAAATCCATCCACAAGCTGCCATCAGGCTGAGCTCTCTAAATCAATATCTGGCGAGACACTCTTTCACCTGCATTCCAGGTTTCCAGTAATGGAGTTCCTGACCTAGAACAACTAAGCCTGCTGTATCCCCTGCCCTGGAGTTCCTGCCCTGGAACAAGAGGGCTCTGCTATGTCCCCTGCCTTTGCATGGACTGCCCTGGACCTCCAGGAAGGTTTCGCTGTTAACTCCACAAGCCAGGTCTCATCACAAACTGATCTGCTCAGGTGCCTGATTTCATTGCTAAACTCGGACACCTATGGGTAGGAACTGTGCCCTCACTTCTGCATTCTCAGTGCCTAACAACTCATACCACACAGTAGAGCCATCAATATACTTGACTGCATGAGGATCTCAGGCCACCTCCTGAGTCTGACAAACTGTGTGAAAAAAAGCATAGGCCGTTGGGGTCTGACAGATGTGGACTTAAACCCAGCCTTGTCTTATCCCACCTGAGTGTCCTTTGGCAAGCACTCAGTCCCAGTTTTCCCATCTGCGAAATATGACTTCAATAAATAAATAAATAAATAAACAAACAAACAAACAAACAAACGACCCCCCACCTATGGTTGATATGAGGACCAAACAAAGTCTGTTAAAGTGCCTAGACGTGCATCTGGAATACTACAGGCAGTGAATGAAGAGCCACTACTGGTATTTTAAAAACCACGACTGAGGTTTCACTCAACTCTTCCTAGAGTGAGGGCAGAGCATCCACTGTGTGGGCAGCGTGGGCTTCAGAAACACTTCCTGCCTTTTGGCCATTTTACTCCTCATTAACACCTCTACTAATAGGCAAGAGGGAGAGGAAACGTCCTTCTGTCAACATGACTAATGATGTATTATCTTTCTATGCTACTGTTGACCCTCTGCCAGCAGGACATGCTGACTCAGCCCACACCCCCGCCTCCCTCTCAGGTGGACAGCAAACAAATGTTAACATGCCTACTTGAGGCCAGGCTGAGTCTGTGCCCACACACAGATGCTCTGTGAGACAGACCGGCCTGGGCTTCAGAGAAACAAAGGCATCATTGGCCCCTGGGAATAACTACGGATACCCAGGCACTGAAAGGGAGTGAGTAGACACAGGAGAAATGTGGAAATACCTCAGGATTTATGTTTCTAACCTGCTCCACAAGATAAATAAATAAATCAAACACGTTTTTTCAATCCAATGAACTTTTAGTATTTCCTGTGATTAAAGGAACTGAATTTCCCCATGTCTGAGACAGACACACAGAAATCAGTCCCTGACAACAAACTGGTAGAAAAGAAAGGGAAGCACAGGTAAGTCCCACCCTGGTAAACATCATGACATGTGAAGCTGGAGGGGCTTGAAGATCCAAGAGATGTGGGTGGGATGGGAGGGCTAGCAGCAGAGGTGACAGCTGTGCTGGAGAATATTCTGAGGAAAGCAAAGGTACAGAGGCCTGAAAAACTAAGACCATTGAGTCACAGAAATGTTACAAGTTAGAAAGGAAGTGTATTAGTCCTTTAACTTTTATAATACTTACCTTGTGTTTTTGCTCTCACAAAATTTCTCAGTCATGCGATGAGAACAAAATCTAAGGGAAATAGCTATACATATAAGCTTGTTTTTTCTTTTTTTTTTCTTTTTTTTAAAGAATACTTCGAAACAGAAGTCATTCCTGCTGAAGATTCTTCCTGAGCAGATGGTCCCTGTGTTTTTGGCAGAAGAGGGTTAAATGAGAGACTACAACTACCTACTGCTCCCTGATGGGAAAGAAAGGTGTCTGCAAGAACCAAGCAGGCTCTCTGTCTACCCGCCTTCTTCCTTCCTTCCTTCCTCACAGCAGACACTGCTGAGTGCCCGCCTGCCCATTCCCAACCTTCCCAACCTCCCTATTCCTGTTCCTGCCTACCTGCCTCCCACGATAGCCCAGAAAACACAAAGCCAGGAACTGTCATTTTAGCCTCTTGCAGCTGGAGCTGGCCTGGGACTCCGTGCCTTTCCTTGCTGCTTGGGATGCCACCAGGCAAGCAGGGCAGCAGGAGAAAGGTCCAACAGATCACAGAGAAGTCATACTAGTGCCCCACTGAACCAGTCAACACCACCTGCTTCAGGCTTTCTAATGTGAAATTACCATGTGCCTCTATCACTGGAGGAATTCTGGATGGATATTTCTGTTATTTGCAGTCTAGAGCACTACAAACACACTCCTCTGTCCATCTAGAGCTGAACCCTCTAACCAGGGGAAATTACCCATGAAGTGAAACAACATAAAGTACCTGATGTTTCTCTTAGGCCACATTTACCTTAGACCTAAGCTTAAATATTGAAATAAAAAACTGTGGAATACATAAATGTTTTAAAGATGACAGTGAAGTGTGCATCCCAAGTAAATATTCTCTGCTGAGTTTACCTTACAAAAACATCTTCATACTGATTTTCTTTTTAAACATAAGCTACTAAAGGGATGGGCCTACGATAAAATTGAAGAGTAGGGACTTGATTAACCTTGCTCCTGACCCCGGTGAAATTTCTGGGACTTACAACAGTTACCGGAAATGTGGGGCACACACTATACTTCCCCTTTCTCCTCTTGCATTTTAGAATGAAGTTATGGAAAATCAAGATATATAAATATGTGTAACATGCTATTACATAAGGTGGGGATGTTGTAAAATGCTTATTTTCCAACAACTTCATTAGCATCCATTTGTAGCAGTACTGAAATACACACTTCTAGAAAGTACATTAGGATCTCTTTATAATACTTACCTTTACATCAAGATTCAAAAGTGCCTCATGAGTTCATCACTTAACATCATGCTTTGAGAAGAGGGAGAAACAGTGTAAGAGCTGAATTATGAGCAGGACTGTAATAGGCACTACTACGATGAAGCCAGTGCTCAGGATAAGACTCCTATCATTTTCCCAAACACATGAGCTTTTACTTTAAGAAAAATTCAATGGTAAGTTACTTACTGAAGGTAAGAAATACAACATGAAAGAATGGGTGCCACTAACCTTCTTTGAAAGATTACGCTTGAATGAGCTCATTAATATTTGGTGACCTGGTTCTTAAAATGATCTTTCAGCTCAGTGCTCTTTTTCCTAATGATGCAACAGTAACCCAGGCATCATGAATGCATCTCTGTTACGCTTTACAGAACAAAAGCAACTCCTGGCTCATCCGGGGACTTTTGGTGTGGACAAAACTGTCTTCCTGTGTTTGACCTCAACCCAGGAAGACCCAGTGGTTAGGAGCATTAGCTCTTGAGCCAATGACATTATTTCAAATCCCGGCTTTGCAAGTTATTTATTATCTCTTGTGTTCCACTGTCCTCATGTAAAAGACAAAGCCATTTGTGTAAAATAAGGGTATGGTGGTTGTGAAAATTGAATGCATTAATCGTGGAGAGAGTTGAAAAGAAATCCAGGTATACTATTCAAAAAATGTTGGATATCTTATCATTCTCTTTATTTCCAGGCCTCCTCTCCTCAAGTTTAGTTCTGGTTAAAAGTTCCACTGTGACTCAACTCAAATACCTATCAATTTCTATGCCACTGTATTCCCTTTTCCAGTCCTAATTGAGTAAATTGTCCTGTTATCTCCCAGTTGATAAAACTAAACATCTACACCCTGAAGGTGTTATCCACTTTCCAAGACACAGCCCACAACCTACTGCTACTGCCTGATTCCAAGTCACCACTGCACCTCCCTGAGACCTGTCCATAAAAGGCTCCTCTCCTGGCCTACCTGCTCCTTCCACTCCTCCCCACAGTCTAATCTCTAACCAGCAAGTCAAGTGAACACTCTCATATAAATAACATATCTTATGAACTTATATGTGCCAAACTTCAACTGATGAAGACCCATCCAATATCTTTACCAGAGTCTCCAAGCTCCACAGAGTTCTTCACCTCAATTTTGCCTACCCACACCCCAAGTATGCCGGCCACACTGGCCTTTCTCTGCCCCTAAACTTGCCAAGTTCATCCCCACCTCTGTTAGAAACTCTGCAACATTCCTGCAGCTGCCTCACTCTCAGGGAGGAAGTCAGCTCCTTGGAGAGACCTTCTCAGACTTAAAGCCTCCACCTGCATCACCTTCAACTACACATCCTTGTTTTGTTTCCTTCACAGCTTTTGTTACAATCTGAAATTTGTTCTTGCTTATCTGGTTACTGGCTGTCTCCCCTACCTAGATGTCCATGAGGACAGAGACTCTATCACCCTGCTAGAAAGTGCAATGCCAGAAACAGAGCCAGCACTCAATAAACACGTGGAGTGGGATGAGCAGAAGAACAAGGAGGGCCTTTCAGATGCAACAGAGACCCTCCCCTAGTCCCCATCCCTGAACCAGCAGCCTCTGAAGCCTGACACCAACACCCCATCAGAGAGGCCAGCCATGTAGGAGGAAAGCAGACAGCTGAGGCCTCTTATCCTAGCATACTCCCTACAAAGCCACCTCAGTCTGATGTTGATCCATAGATGTTAATGGTCAGTCCCCAAACTACATTTCCCAAAATACAGTCTCTTGGGTATCAAATCAACCCAAAAGGGAAGCTTCAAACAACCATCTCTAAATTGCTTAAGTTCACATAATAAGGACACAAAAAGTCTCAGCCAAATTGCCCATTTTACTTCACTTTTAAAAGCTGGGAAAAATGCAACTGATAGAGAAGGAAAATATTCAGGGTTCAAAAATGGTTGGCATGTGTGCACATGTGTGTGTTAACCAAGGAAAATCTGCTGATCTTTTTTCCTTAATTGGTTCTGGGAATCAACAACTGACCACAGGAGAGTAAGTGTTTGGAATGGCTTTGCCTTATTATCAAATCCTTGATTATAATGATTAAGCCTAGACTTGTGGTTCTACCAAACCCTAGAAGGCAACCTGGGGGAGCATATGTACAGCAGCAGCACCACACTCCTAAGGTTCTCCCTGGGGCAGCAAGTCATGAAGTCAGCATCCCAAAAGGCCAGAACTTAAAGGCAGCCTGGAGATCACTCACACCCTCCCTTCATCATTCAGATAAGCAAAGCAGGCAAGACAAGAGCCCCAGATCAGTGCTTTCACTTTGTCGTGATGCACCGAGACACGCAAGGACTGCAGGGAGCCCAGTGCTTCATGGTATAATCTCCAATCTGTCACTTATAGGTGTGGTCTGATTCCCTTTCTAAATCTATTCCCCAAAAGGGTCAAAACATTCCCCATGAATGCCATTCAAATATGTATTCTATGGCTGCTTTGCACCAACCACCCCATTGGGCAATAGCAAAACAAAGAAGAAAGGTATACAGCTTTAAGGAGCGTGCTCTGAGGGACGACAGAAATCACTACAGTCAAGAGTGATATGAATGGTGTCCCCAGAGACTTCAGAGGAGGGACAGGAAGACTTCCCAGAGAATGTTTTCTCCTGAGCTCCCTCCAATAGGATGGGGAGCAGCGAGCCAGCCAAGGAGGGAAAAGCACATCACCACAGAAGCAATTACGAAAATGAGGCTCAGAAGCATAAAACAAGTAAGGGTGGCTAAATGCCTCTGAAACACAAGGTTTCAGCTGGAAAGAGGTGGGAAGGGGAGCCAGAGCACAAAAATGTAGGCAGATTGTATCCTGCAGGTGTGGTAAGCCTCTGCAGCAGGCACTTACCACATGCCTTAGCAAGATCACTAACCAAGTGTACCAAGAGCAGGCTTGAAGGAGGTAAGAAAAAAGAAGTCTGGACCTGGAACACAGCTGACACCGACGACAACTCAAACTGCACTGCATACTTCCTATCTGCCAAACACTGTACTCAATGCTGCACACATATTAACAGGCTTCAAACAACTTCATTAGGTAGGGGTTATTCTTACCTTCTTTTTATAGATGAGCAAACTGAAAAACAGTAAAGCCATATACTTATCCAAGTTGCCACAATTAAGAGGACACTTTCTCCTCAAGTAAGAGATCCAGGCCCTAGCAGAGACTTCAGTAGAAAGAGCAGAGAGAGGGGCTTCCCCAGAAATTAATACCCAAGCTTTGTTTTCCTAAACATCCTACCTGCCATTGCCCTCCTGCTCCAGAAACAACCATGACAACCCAGAATGGAGGTCTATGCTCCATAACACACAGCACTGTCTCACCTTGACAAAGATGACTGTCTGCAAAGCCCTCCCCACTGCCAGCTCCTCTGGGCCCAGATGTGTGAAAGCTGAAATCCCAATTTCCTACACTTTAATGCAACAAGCTTCTCGAAGCAACTCTTGGCTTGCACTCATGTGGCACTTAGCTACATCAATCATTCCAGAACACTAGACCTCTCTCCCTGACTAAAGACTGTAGGCTACTTGAAGGCAAGAAATGGATGTTAGTCTTCTGAAGACCCAATACAAATATCTGATCAACTGACTAAAGCCTATCCAGGTCAGTGGAAAAGAACATCAGTCAAGGATAAAGGGAGCAGAAATGCTGAACCAGCCTGTAGGTTTGTTTTCGAGTCCCCACAAGGTAGGTCATAGGACTTGGAACAAGGAGTCAGGGATGTGCAGCCCATATCTTCGTTCTCCTTTGATACGTCACTTGACCTCTTTGCTTTCCTTAGTTGTAACATGGCTAGATCTCTAGAATCTCTAGGCCTTTACTCCACTCCACTTAATATCTATACAGATATTGATACAGATAGAAAGATACATATATATTGTATTATATGTGTATTTATAATATAAATATACTGCACAATATATTGTATGCATTTATTGTGTGTATATATATATATATATGTAATGTATATACATATATATATATATAACAATCTTACGAAATCTATTGGGATTTGTAAAGTACATATCATTTTACCCAGCAACTATGCTTCTTGAAATATATTTTAAAGAAACATTTGCAAAGGTGTACAAAGGTGTAATATGTACAAGAACATTTAGTTCAGCATGGCTCATCACTGCCAGGAATTAGAAACAATTTAAATATCTAGCAGTAGAACAGTTAAATGATTATGTGCACAACACAGTGGAATACTCCAGCACTAGCAACAGTATTTACACATACAGACATGGAAGATGTGCAATATGCTGTGTTAAGTAAAAAGAGTAAGTACCAAGGCAATTTATACAGTGGGAGCCCTCTTTTGTTTTAACAATAAATATATAGTAATGTGCAAAGAGAAAACAATACATTAGAACACATTCTTTAAAAAGAGTGTATTTTTTGGAGCTGGGGATATAGCTTAGTTGGTAGAGTGCTTGTTAAGGCCCTGGGTTCAATTACCAGCACCACAAGAAAAAAAAAAAAAAAAAAAAAAAAAAAAAAGTGTATTTTAAATGTTGTCACCATTCTAAAAAATGATAAATATGTGAGCTGATGGCTATGCTAATTAGCCTGATTTCACCATTCTGCAATGTATACATGGATCAAAATATCACACTATACCTCTAAATCTATACATTTATCAGTGAAAAATAATTTTTAAATACAATAAAATTGTTGGTGGCTGATATCACTTCAAAGGAATGAAGGGATTCCTTCTTTTTAATTCTTCTAAGCATCTGACACATATTACTTCCATAATCAGATAAAAACAAGATTATACCACAGCCCAATGTCAGGCCAGTTGCAACAATAGCATGAACCTCAAAGGTACTAATTTATTCAGCATCTTCCACGTCAAGTCAAACAGCCAAGCCCACGTCACATCCTGAGAGGTTTGGAAGCCACTTTCTGGCCCTCACAACTGCTCATCTGACTTGTGCTCTTAGCTCCTACCACATGTCAGCTGACAGCTTCTCTTGGTTATCTTTTCCCAGGAACTGGGTGTGGATTGTGGAAAGAAAGGTGACTGCAGTGGTCAGGGCAGACAGAGTCCAATCCATCCAGCCACTCAAGCAATCAGTCAAGTATACCCTATCATTAGGTGTAACACCTCCTCCACCCACACAAGACAAACCCATTCCTTGGGGTTCCTAGAAACAAAAATAACCTAATTTCTTCCAATTGAGTCAAATTCTCTAGAACCAAGAAGTTACAGACTAGATAAGTAAACTTTTCAAAAATAATAAGGGAAAAGTTTCTGAAAATCATATCTTAGTTCTAGGAGTCCAAGATATTTTACACAATACACACACACACACACACACACACACACCATTAGATCTTCTAAAACACCACATGCAATAGTAAATTACCATTTTTGTCCACTAAATAACACCTAAGAGAAAGTTAATGGACATCCAGAAGTCTCTTCTATGCATTTACCAAGACCTGGCTTAGGATTTCATCACCCTTCATAACTATCTTATGAAGCAGAGGACAAACATTTCTAGCCCTGCATTCCATGTGGAGTTCTAAAATAGGCAAACTTACCTTGCCTTCCATGAACACAGTGAGAAGCCTGAAGCGCTCACTGGATTCTCACCCAAAAGAATGCAACAGGGTTCCATGGCACAGCAAGACCATGGGTAAGAGTCATCATTACTGCAAAGAAATGTTCATGCTACTATTTCTCGTATTCTTGTGCAAATATCAGTGATGTCTTATCCCTAAAATTTCAAGTCTATGGTAAAGGGTCCATTGTTAAGGAAATTTCAAGTACCTACTTAAACAGAGACTGCAGACTCTGGCTTAGAGGATAACGCACTAGAAGGCTGAGGTGGGATTAAGATGCTTCCCACTGGAAGCCCCTGGACAGAGGGGAGTGAGGACAGCGGTACAGGCTCATTTTGCTCTTTTACCATACTGAAAATATGATCCAATCTTTGTCAATTCTAGAAAAGTTTTAATAGGCAAATACTTATGCTCTTTCTCAAAGGTTTGAGCTACTTTTTTACAAAGATATTCCAGCAATGAGTTTACTTTCAAAGTACCCTAGAATAATAAGTATTCTCCAAGTGCTAGTTTTTCAAAGCATCCTCAGAGGATGGTGAAACTAACTTCAAGACACAGTACATACATAAGAATGCATTCATATTACTCAGAAAAATAGAACCTAAATGTCACTGTGGGTACAGCTTTATAAACTTGATGACCACATTTATCTGAACAAACCAAAAATAAACAGGCTCTTCCCACTCATTATGTATCAGGCTATTTTTCTCCAAAGCCAATGCCTACATACAAAGCTTGCCATGTTTTAGTTGCATGCAGAGACATCTCACAATCAAGGAAACATGCCCACAAAAGAGGGAGAATGGGGGCTGTGATTGTGGCTCAGTGGTAGAGTGCTCACCTAGCATGTGTAAGGCACCGGGTTCCATCCTCAGCACCACATAAAAATAAATAAATAAAATAAAGTTATTGTGTCCATCTACAAGTAAAAAAAAATTTTTAAAAAGGGGGGAGGAGAATACTGTATACTTGGTGTCCTACAAGTATCAATGAAGCACCTCAGTGGGTCAGCACAGAAGGTGGTGTGGCAGAAAGAACTAGATGGAGGGTAGGGGTTCCCAACAGAGAGACCTCTAATGAGCAACTCCCCACTCCTACCATAGGTACTCCATCCTAACCCAACACTATCCCCTCCTCTGCTCCAGAATCATTTTTCTAAGACAAAAATCACCTCTGGGTTGAATACCTTCCATAAGCCTCCCCTGCCTATAGGACAGAGCTCACCTCCTCAGCAAAATCAACAAAGTCCCCTCCCTGGTCTGGCTCCAGGCTGCTCTCTAGTTACTCCCTACCACTGAGACACCCCTAAGCAACTGTACCTGGAAATGATCAGTTCAGACGACACTCTTTTCTCTCTTTTCCAGTCTAGTTTGAATATGACCACCTCTAAAGTCTTTTCTGAGTTCCCCAGAGTGTGAGAAACTCCTCCAAACTGTCAGCTTCTGCAGAGGCTCCCTCCTGAGAATGTTCACTTTGTGGGGCTCCTCACTCCCAGGGAGGTTCCCAGTACAACATAGAGATAAATGCACACATACATGCACAGGGAGTCAAACGCTCCCTCCAGAACTAACCTTGACCCAAGTCTCTTAAATAAATTTCTTAAATCTCAGTTTCATTTGAAAATTTAAAACTATAGAATGGGTTGTTATTCAATTTAAGAGGAATGGTTTATGTAAAGCACTTAATACACTGTTTGGAACTCGGTAAAATCTCCATAGGTGGTGTCTATTATAATTATGTCACAGATACTAACTAAATGTTTCATGATCAAAGAGACTCTAATCTCCACTAACCTGGAACAAATTATAACTTCTCTAATTCTTAGTTTTCTCATCTCTGAGTGTAGACAGTAAGAGGAGGTACTAGGGAAGAATGAGAGGGTTGGACCAACACAGAAACCAATCAAAAAGCAATTAGTCACTAAATTGTATAGTAATAACAGAATATCCAAAATTGAAACTGTTTCCCTAACCTGAGAAATCTGCAGATCAAGCAAGCACTACAAAGAGAAAATATTCCTTTTGGATCCCTTTTCTCCTAAGCAATGACTTAATCATCTTTATTTTTCTTAATAATTGACTTTTTTAAAATAATTGACTTATTGTTTGTATTATGCTATTTAAGTAAGCCCAAACATAAAACTGGGAGGTATGTCTTCCTGTGCTTTAGTTCCTATAAAATTATAAAGTGAAACAATTTTCAAAATCTGATAAAAGCCAATAAAAGAAAACCCAACATAACAATGATGCAATTTTACAGACACTGCAGGGTCACTTACAGCGTATTCCAGACCAGGCTCACAAGGCACAGGCTTCTTGCATTCGCATTCTGAGCACTTACACCACCTCAGGCCCTGTGACTCCTTGGACAATCCATCACTCTTTTCTAACAAAGAGCCATGATATCTTTGCTCACTCAACTTCTAATCATCATCCGACCCTAACACATCATTTCTGTAAAATGACCTTATCTGTTCTTCCCTCATTGACTACAATTAAAGAAGTGTTCAATGAAGCATAAGCAATAAAATCATACAGCACTAATCATTTATAAGCTCAATATAAATACTACAGAATTTGTGATTTCTTAAAAAAATATTATTAAAAAAACATTAAAAATTTAATTCTGGTTTAAAAAACACCTTAAACACCCACAAAAATATTTTTAAACTTCAGTTTAGAAACACTGTTTTGTAATGAAAGGTTCTTACCAAAATATCCACAAAGATTTTAGACATGTTAGATCTAACTCTGTGTTGATACTTTAAGTGGTTTATACATGTGACCTTTTTAATTCCCATAATGACACCATAGGGTAAGTACTACTATAACACCTGAGGAAACTGAAGCTAGAAGAGAATATTCAAGAGATGGATACTGTCCTTAACTATCGACATGTCCTTAACTATCGAATCCAACACATGTGCTCTCTGCCCTACAAGACAAATCCTAAAGAGCCTTAGCAAAATAGGACCAGCAGTACACAACACAAACCCAGGGGAAACCAACCAGGAAGGAGAAGAAAGACGGCATTTTGAAGGAAGAAATGACAGATCTTGTTGACAGAATGGATGAACAGAAAGAAGGGTCAAGAAAAAGCCATGGACTTTTGAGATATGCAGAATGGCTGCCCCACCCCTCAGAAATGGAACTGCTGGAAAGAGATGCCAGTTCTGAAAATCTAAACTGAAATATGGCTGGGTTAAGACAAAAGGAACTTATTCCAAGTGGGGATCTTAATAGATTGTAGCTGGAGATATTGCACTTGGAGTCACATTCATAGAAAATATGTTAACAGTGCATAAAAAATTATTTCAAAGGCACAGAAGAGAGGGTGAATAAAGACTCACAAAGGCTCCCAGGTTCTGAAAAAAGATTTTTGTCACTATTAGTTTCAACCAATTAAGTCAGACCATAGGAAGGGGAATTACCATGATTAAAAAATAGGGGCAGCCTGCTGATGACGACATGTGCAAGGACTCGTTCATGTAACAAGGACTTGAGCTCACAATGCACCAGGTACTTCCCTAGGTTCAGTCATGAGCATCCCTGCCCTTGCAAGGCTTATGTTCTACTTGGGGAGATAGATAAGCGACAAATATATAACTACATATTATGAACTTAGGTAATGATAAGTGCCCTAGCTAGGAAAAGTCAAGCAAGATGTGAGAAAGAAGGACCACAGGGAGCAGGTATTTGAGATAATGTTATCTGGCAATCTACAAATGATCAACTGAACACTAAGAGGAGGTAACAGATGAAACTCAATTTTTTAAGCTGGGAAGACTTGAACACATTCAAAGTACTTGCTGCCTACCATACTAAGCACTGTAACAGTGCTAGAGAGATCACCGAATAGCACATGTTTGGATGTATTTGAGAAATGACACACACTGAAGAAAAAACAACGGCATCTGAAACATGAGGGCACACAGAGTGGAAGCCGAGATCCCAGAGCACAAACCAGACAAAACAACTTCCCCACATGGACGGCCTTCACTTCTGAGATCACTTCCACCTTGAAAACTCTGACTATATAGAAAAGGACAGATGCTGGAGCAGAGAAATGCTTAATGCAAGAGAAAGAAGCAAAGGAGGAAGATTTTTACAAGACTCAGCAACATTCATCCAACAAATATACAACTGCTTATTGATCAAGACCTACTAGGTGCCACAAGGGTGAGCAAATCATACAGGCACTATAAAGAAGTTAAAGTGACATCATCTGTGTTAGAACCGATCTCCAAAGGATCACAAGGCAGGGAGTAGAGCGGAGGGGAGCAGCAGATATATGGGAAAGGGTGGTGAGACTACCACACAATGGGGAGCAAGCTAAGAATGAGGCTTTGAAGCCATCCTCAGAATAATGGTGTACTGAGAGGCTGCCACAGGTGAGCTGGGCATTAGGTGAGTGACCATCACATCTGCTGATGAGTGTGGTATGACGATCTCTGGCGCCGCCCCACCCCATACTCACCACATCTTTACTAAAGACATCTGCCTCCCCACAAAGCTGTGAAGAGCACAGAGGAATCACAGCTCCTTTAAGCTCTACATTCCCAATAACTAGCAAATCATAGAGGCTTAACAAATGTTTGACAAGACCAGTTTTAATGAGATGAGTAAAGAAGGGGGACCTGAGTAATTGAAGGGAAATAGAACAATTTAGATTCCCACTAGCTGCCCAAGCAGTTGTAGTTGGTGCATATCTGAATGAACAAAGGCAGAGACTGCATCTAACCAGCTGGATAGCTCTGAGAAAGTCACTTCAAGTCTGAATTTCAATTTGTAAAATGAAGATGTTGGAGCAAATGAGAGGTTGCAGACCTCGTAGTGGAGAGAAGGTATCTGTCATTATCCTGAAGCCTGCTGTCAGGGTAGGGGGTGCAGGCTTCCCCTTAGGCTGTGCTTCCAAATTACAGAGATGAGAATACACAACTGGTAAGGCCAGGGATCTTTGAGGCTTATCAGCAAAAGAGCATCTATATGACAAGTGAGGAGACAGGAGTTTGAAGAAGACAGCAGGGGCAACAGTGAGCAGAAGCAATGAATAATTTTCTAAGTTATAAAGATCTTAGAGGTGAAATGATGGAAGGAAAGATTATGAATGGAACCAATATCAATACCTCCAAGGTGGCTGTTCATTTCCTGTATGTGCACAACCAAGTACCTCTGGTGAAATAAGTCAGGGAGAAATAGATCTTACATGACTTCAAAACTTACTAACTTAGGAGCTTTAAAAGCAATAATTACCAATAAGAATACCATCTCTAGTCTTTGAAATGTTTATTTACTCTATTTGCAGAGTGCCATCAGACTTTATTTTGAGCTTCTGAGTTCCCATTTCTATGATCAGTAGAAATACCTGACATTTCCAAAACCTATAATTTCCCACGCCAAGCAAAATTCTCAAACATTACAAGAAAACCCACAAATTCAGTAGAAGGGAATGAAAAGCCAACCCAGTCAAAAGAAATCTTCCAGTTCTACAAAGAAAGCAAACACCACGAAGAGCACTGACTGCAACATTTCTAGTTGAGTAACTTTTCACTCAATCTTTAATAACTTAATTCTGGAGTCCTAGAAAAGTATTACATTACATATTCCACATTTCAATGCCTAAAATTATATAATTTAAAGCAGTGTCTGTGTCACTTAAGTCACATTTAAGGAAGCTAAAGTCCAGACAAAACCATGTATTTGAAAATGCCTGCAAAATAATAAATGCCTGGGAGATCTGGATGGCTTTTCTGCTTCTAAGCTAAATAAAGCCTGGGGGGCTTTGTAAAGATCCTAGCGAAGATAATCTCTGTGATTACACAGAGCAAACCATCCAATCAATTCCACACGAACCAAGGAAAGTTCATCCAAGAAGAATAACAATGCTTGAAATGCTGAGGAAAAACACAGTTCTGATTTTTCAAAACACTGTCAGCGCTGGAGAACGTACCAGGTCATTTTAACATGCCAGAACATTTGACCAGTGTTTCTGTAACAATGACGCGGTTTGTGTTTAACCAAAAGACAAGTAAGAGACTGGAGTTTCGACGCTCAGGCCTCCAGGTCCTCTCCCCGCCTCCCAGCAGTCTCCCTACTTCCTGCACACCTTTGGATTGGCACAGAATGACTTCCTGCACACACCTGAATTCGGCATATCTTCCTCCTTAGAAGTTCCTCAAGCTAAATTCCCAGGCGAACCCACGGACTAACAGTTTGCAGTTCCCTGACCCTTCCCATAAAGAAAAAAAAAAAAAAACTGCATATGTCGCTTGAAAAGTTTGGCCGTGGAGGAGTGATTAATTTACGTAAACAACTCTGAAAGAGGTGAACACATCACTGAAAGGTCAGAAGTAAGCAGGCTGAATGCGGTTGCTCTGGGAAAGGCAGCTGCCAGGCTGATCCACCCGCAGAGCCTCAGCTGACGTTCACGCAAAGCCTACAAGGCAACAGGTCCATGCAGGGAAGGCCCAAGCGGCCGGCATCTGGGTATCTGGGCACCTGTGCCCAGTTCCCCAGGCCCATCTTTCCTCCTGCCCCCACCTCGCTGCCGCTCTCAGGGCCACTGCAAGCCGGCTAAGCTACAGCTCTTCAGAGAACAGCCCATCTGCGATAAGGCCTGGAGCACATTCCAGCTAAGATGCCGAGATAGTGTGGTTCACTAGCGCGCTGCCCAGGTCTCAAGGTACTCGGGGACCTGCTTGGCCACAAGGGAGGGAAGCCCTGACCAATGATGGGGAAACAAAGTGAGGGGAACGTCCCCGGGGGCGGGATGCGGCGCTTGGTAGCCTCCAGCTGGAACATTCCGAGCCACCTGGCTCCTCACCTGCCCGGGCACAAGTACCCGGTATTAGTACCTAGACGTATAACTAAGCTACTTACTGGCCCAGAACGTTTCTCCAATCGTACAAGCTCTAGTAACTACTTGGAAGAAATCAAGTTGCTTTGTATAAAATGCAAAAGAACTTTTACTGGGGAAGGATGGAGTTAGGGAAGCAAGGGAAGAAAGAAGCAGGTGAATGCAGGAAGAAGTGTTTCCTGCCAGACCTCCCAGCCGGCCAGAATCTAAAGGGTGGAAAAGCAGGAGAGAAAGGAAAAGAGGGGTGGGAAAGGGCTGGATGCTCTTCTCGGAGACCAGGGAGCAGGTAAGACCGGCCACTCACCTCGGGCAGCTCACGGAGCTGGTTAGCGTCCAGCAGCAGCTCCTCCAGGCTACGAGCATAGCGGTAGATTTCCTCGGGGACGTAGACCAGGGAGCAGTGGCGCTTGTCGATAGTCTCCACATGACGGTTGCACCGCCACAGGGGGATGCAGTGGAACATCGCCGCCCCCGCCAGAGCCGGGTCCCGAGCCGCGGAGCCCCGGGCTCTGAGCCCGCTCTGCCCGGGGGCCCCGCTCCGCGCCGCCCGCTGCAGGCTCCGCGCTCCTAGTTGGCCCCAGGCTCACTCGCCCCTCGCGCCGAGCTCCGCCGTTCAAAACGCTTGGAGGAACCTAGGGCGGGATCCCTCCGGCGTCCCAGCGCCCCCGCCTGCCAGCCGGCTAATCCCCTCCTACCCTCCTGCCGCCGCTAGAGCTGCCGCGCGGAGCTTCCTACTTGCTGCAGCCGCGAGCTTTGAGCATGCGCGCTGCTGGGCGCCCGCCGAGGGCGTTTCCCAGCCCGAGGGATGCTCCGCTCCGGGTTTTCCTGGAGACCTGGATCAGGAGAGGGTCGAGAAACCTGCAGGCGGTCGCCTCACCGTCCCCCAGCCCCGGTTGAGACTGGGGGAGCATCGAACCCTTTGAGGAATCCAGATTCTGAAGGGGCTTGAGGCTAAGACGAGGCGGAGAAGAGGCGGCCTGACGAGAGCAGAACAACTTTTGATATTTTAGTTTTACTTAACACGCTCTCCTCTCTCCCCTTCCCCAAAACAACTTTCTCTTCCGGGGTCATGCAGGACCGCCCCGAAGCGTACCTTGCGCGTTGTGGGCGCCAGGAGCTACCCGATTTGATGTTCTGAGGTGTCTGCACCGCCCTCGCTACTTCTTTCGTGGCCACTTGTGTGCTAGTTGATCGCGGCAGTCCCAGAAGTGTGAGCGGACACTCCAAGCCAGGCAGTGCGCCCCCGGCCCCCGCTGTCCCTGAAGGTTCGCGGGCACCACCTGTAGGCTTTGTAACCTTGGAGCGCGCCTTCAGTCATCATTGTTCAAATACATAGTAATAGAAAACTCTCCTCTCCGTATCCACAAAAGCATAGGAAACTAAGAGTCTGCAGGATTCTCCTGGATGCGGTTGCACCCGTCCAGGAACCCAAGTACAGAACGAGCTGGCAAAGGTGCGTTTCTGAGAGGGTTCCAACGCCTCCAGATGTTGGCCCCCGGCGGCTGACCCCAGCTGGTGCGGAGCGGAGAACTGTGGAAAAGGGACAAGTCGAGGATGCCCGGTGGCTCTTGGCCTCTCTGCAGCAACACTCTGTTCCCTACCAAGGGTGCGTTGCTTCCCAAGGAGCAGCTGGGGAGGACTTTCGAGGCCCGCTATTTAATGATAAAGACCTCACCCCCACCCCCACCCCGACTCATTCCCATGGACCATGGCTAGAACCCTGATCTGTCCATGTTGTCCTGTAATGGTTTGCACCACAATGCCCATCTCGAATTGGTGGTTTTCTTGGTGTCCTCTCTGACTCCCCGCCAGGCTGCCCACCCAGGTTCCCCCCTCCCTCGCCCCCGTCCCACACCTTCCGGTTCAAGTGTATTCACAATCCAGGTTCCACCTGTGGCCTCTGCCACAGCGCCACCGTAGCCAGCTCTATCTACCACAGTCACTCCTGCCCCCAAGCTGCCACAGTTAAAATCTGGAGCCAAGGAGTTCACGTTTCTGCAGAAGCCTGAAAGCTGAGCATGCTCAGTGACCAGGGCAAAGTTTTGTCTGAAACTTGTTTCTGCACAGACTCTCCAGTCATTTCCAATTGTGAACAAGACAGTTTACTTGATGACGTGGGGAAAGGGACATTTAATCATTTGAACTCTACTACAAGGCTCGTTTCTACCTAAACAGTGAGGAGTCTTCCCAATTTTACTTCTACCCCAGCAGTGTCATCTTAACTCTATCATTCCAGTCTTCTGTTTGATTCTCCTGATTTGATTCCTACATTCTCAAGACTCCCTGGACTTTGAATCTCTATGCCTACTCTTTAATTCTTGCTTTCCAAAATGTTGTATAAAATCCATTTTCTGCCACCCTTTATGGATAATTGTAGTTCCTGACACAGACACCTGGAAAGAAAAACAAGTTACTACCTCTGCAACGTTTCGCAATTGCTTTTTCAAAAATTAAAATAAAGAAGGTTGACCCCTTCAGTTTAATCTAAGGCTGATTGTGAGAGAGACAATCACATTGAATTATTTTAATAAACATGTGTTTTAAAGACATGACTAGTGTTTTAAAAACTCAACCCCCAATAAGCATTCCCTGTGTGCCTATCCATGATGCTTATACTTGTTGTTTATGATTATTTTTGTATCACTTTAAAATCCTAAAGACTGTGACCTCTTGAATAACAGATACTGTATCACTTGTTTTGTAGATCCTGAAAGCTACCACAGTGCCATTTGCACAATATTTTGTTGACAAGTTTTTGTTGAATTGACTCTGAGAAGTCAGTAGAATTTGATTTTGTTTCCAAGGATCTGCCAAGAATTAGAAACAGCATGGTAGAAGAGAATGATATCAACACCCTTTCAACTAAAAAATAGGGGACCAATTAACTCTATTCGCCTGAAGAGTTTAGGGGTTTCCCTATTGATACAACTTCTAACTTCTTTCCCCATATACAAATGAGTTTGACTCAATATAAAGAAAATTAACAATATACATGAATGTCTTCCTAGAACAATGTAATTCTTTCCTTTTCACTGTGAACCATTTTTCATAACCTTTACAGTTGTTTGAACTCTGGCTTAGCTGCTACCTAAGAACTTTGTAGAATTGGACAGGTTGCTTAAATTTATAAATGTCAGTTTCATCATTTCTCAGTTGAGGACAATGGACCATGGGATTGTCACAAGGATAAAATGAGATGGTGCATGTAAAATGCTTAGCAGAGTGTGAGACACATCAGTTCAATCAACAAATATTCATTATGCACCATATTAGCTAGTATCTGGGATGGTCTTCAACAATGCCGGCCTCCTGGTCAATCTCTGTAATTAACTTCTAGCTTTTTCTGTTGCTGATCACTCATTTTGAGGAAGCTAGCTATCATATGGAGCAGTCCAATGGAGAGGTCCTCCTGGAAAGGAATTGAGAACTGCTGACAACAGCTACCAAGGAACCAAGGCTTCTTGCCAGTAGCCCTGGCAGTAGGACTTGGAAACCAATTCTTCAGCCCCAGGCAGGCCTTCAAATGGTTGCTGATAGCTTGACTAAAGAACCTTGACCCAGGATCCTTCAGCTGTTCCCTAATCTTAACCCTCAGAAACATTATAAGACAGTAAATGTTTGTTGCTTTAAGCTTCTAAGGTTTCAAATAATTTACTGCACAAGAACAGATAGCTAATAAATGTACATACTAAGCCTCAGGCATTGTCCTAAATACTGGAATACAACAAAGAAGAAAAGACATCTTAGCATCATGAAGCTTATACTCCAAAGGTAGGAGAGTGATAAATGCTCAATTAATGGTATGTTGTTGTTTTGTCACTAATATTTTCTACCATGGTGTTATCATTTTTTTTTAAATAAAAATCCAAATTGCTCCTTAGTAAGTTAGAGTGAGAATATGAATTTGAGGTTTGGGCATGTGAATTGTGAAGTGAGATATTGTACTTATCCATTAGAATTAAGGGAGAAAGGAAAGGAAAGGAAAGGAAAGGAAAGGAAAGGAAAGGAAAGGAAAGGAAAGGAAAGGAAAGGAAAGGATGGGACGAAGGAAGAAAGGGAGGGAGGGAGGAAGGAAGAGAGAGGGAGGAGGGAGGGAGGAAGGAAAGAGAAAGAGAAAGAAAGAAAAAATAAAGAAGGTAGAAAAGAAAAAAGAGGAAGGGAGGGAGGGAGGGAGGGAGGGAGAAAGAAAGGACAATCCTAAGTGTACTGAAGATATGGAACAACTGGTATCCATGCATCATGAGGCAAATATGAAGTAGTAAAAGCACTTTGTCAAATAATTTGAAGTTTCATATAAGCATATACCTACCCTAATTATCCAATCCTTCTATCCTTAGGTATTGCCACGGAAAAAAATGAAAGCATATGTCTAAATAACAGTTGTTTACAAATGTTGATAGCAGTTTTATTTATATTAGCCAAAAGCTAGGAAAAAATCCAAATATTCTTCAATAGATAAATATTGTTTAAAATGTAGCATATTGAAACAATGAAATAAAATTCAATAATAAAAAGGAATAAACTATTAAAACATGTAGCAAGTAGATGACTCTCAAAAACATCATGCCAAATGAAAGAAGCCAGACAGAAAAAAGTGCATACTATATTATGTCATTTATATAAAATTCTAGAAAATGAAAACTAATATAAAATGACAACCTAGGTCAGTGGATACAAACAGCTGGGTTTGGGGAGGGAATGTAAGGGGACAGATTGTTGGCAAGTGGCATGAGGGTACTTTTCAGAGTGATAGAAGATGTTAAATATCTTGATGGGGTGGT
Source organism: Glaucomys volans (assembly GCA_020662805.1). Taxonomy (NCBI): domain Eukaryota; kingdom Metazoa; phylum Chordata; class Mammalia; order Rodentia; family Sciuridae; genus Glaucomys; species Glaucomys volans. Next base: position 86,058 of record JAJEJO010000818.1, read on the forward strand.
AGTTACATGGATATATACACTTGTTAAACTCATAAAATATACTTAAAATGGGAACTCTTTATTATATAAAGTTTACATACTGATAGAATTAGTTTTTTAAAATGAGCAAATACTGTACAGGTAAATGGATCCAACAGGCAGTTGTAAATTACATCTAAGGCTAGGGGTCACATTGTGGTAGTTGGTTAACAAATATTTATTGAATGCCCATTACATGGCAGGCCGGGGGTTAATTTACTGGGATGACAAAAAGGAACAAGACGGCTTTAGTCTAACTGGAAGAAAGGCAATTATAACAATCATAGCACAATGCTATGGGATATAAGTTTTTCCTTAATCTAGAAAATCTATTAAAAAGCTGACCTCTTTGTCCTATAATGCATCATTCAAGTGACCCTCTGGGTTATTTGTATATAGATCAAACAGCAAATTAGATCTTATGCAAAACCAGACATTGGGAAGACAGTTCAATTTGCATAAGGGTGTCAGAGCCCTCTTGGAAGGGAAGCACTCAGACCTCAATCCATGCTTCCCCAAATTTGAATTTAATCTTTTTCAGAGATTGTATACCCCTGCTATAAGGAAAGGCTACATTCAAACCATTCAAGAAACCTGAGGGCCTACAGAATTCTGTGACTGTTAGTTTAGAATTCAATAATCTTTATAATCAGAACCAAAGCCACTATACTACAATCTCTCAGATTTCCTATTACTGTTTACACTGAAGTTATATCCTCATTCTATTGCTTTTTAATTAAAATGTTTAGCCTGTTTATATTTAATTATGAAATGATTAGATTTAAGTCTGCTACTTTATTGTTTTCTACCATCTGATTTTTGTTTCTCTGTTCCTGTTTTTGTATCTTTTGAGTAAATATACTTTATAATTTCATTTTGTTTTATCTATTAGTGATAGTGGTTGCTCTGGTTAATATAATATTTAATTAAATATTTATAATCTACTTATGGTAAGTATACCAATTCATGTAAAACATAAGACCTTTGCATAAGACCCTTATTTGTGAATATGCAACAATGACTCCCTTTTTTATGTATAATTACAATGCACTAATTTTTTTTTTATAAAAACTAGCATCTGCCACTGAATCCATCTTTTGGAAGGCCTCTGCCTCAGCTTCACAGTCTCCTTCTCCAGCAATACAGAATCATTTGCCAACTCCCTGTTACATTTTTATGCAGATTATTTACATTATAAACCCCACAACAAAATTTAAAATTTTTCTTTCAACAGTCATATGTGTTTTAAAGAAATAAAAGGAAAAATATATTTTATACTTATTAATTTGCTTATAATTTCTAGTGCTTTTCATTCCTGCCTGATATCACTTCACCTTTTGGTGAAGGTCTGTTGAAAGCAGGTTCCCTTGGTTTTCTTTAATCTAAAAATGTCTTTTTTTTTTCACCTTGATTCTTTAAAGGTGTTGTCTTTGAATATACAATTCTGATTGACAGTTTAATTTTTTTTAGCACTCTAAAAATTATCTACTGATTTCAATTTTTTTATGAGAGTTAGTAATAATCCAAAGTGGAACTATGAATGGTTGTATCATTTTCTCTAACTGCTTTCAAAACATTCTATCTTTAGTTTTTAGTGATTTTTATTTATATGTCTATACTTATGATGATGGGGTTTATGGAGCTTCTTGAATGTGTACATTTACAACTTTCATCAAACTTAGGATATTTTCAACCATTACTTCACATATTTTTGCTCATTCTCTTTTTTTAATACTCCTATTTTTAAAAGATTATATATTGTGATAGTATTGTATATATATTTGAGGTTTTGTTGACCTCCTCCAATATTGTTTCTCTTTGTTCTCAAGATTGGATAATTTATATTGGTCTAGCTTCGAGTTCACTGGTTCTTCTATTATCTTTGAGCTGCTATAAAACCCATGTGATACAATTTTAGTGTAGTTTTTAGTTTCAAAATTTCCATTTCATTCCTTTTTTTTTTTAGCTTCTGTTTCTATGTTAAGACTTCTTGTGTGCTCATTCATTAAGAGTACACATTTTCTTTAACTTCAAGTGGGGGTTACATCTCAATAAATCCATCATAAGTTGAAAATACATTTGAATCTTAACCCACTAAACATCATACAGTGCACAGCAACACAGGATACTGTTGATTATTAGTTATTTACCTTTACGATCATGTGGCTGAGTAAGAACTGCAGCTCACCACCAACTGCCCAGCATTATATGAGTGTCACACTCAATATCACCAGTCCAGGAAAAGATCAAAATTCAAAGTACAATTTCTTCCAAATTTGAATCACTTTCACAATATCATAAAGTTGAAAAAATGTTCAGTTGAACCATCACAAGACTATCTGTTCCTTTACATACTTGATCATAGTTATAATACCTGCTTTTAACTCTTGTAAGCTAATACCAACATCTGGGCCAGGTCAGATTCGAACTCCTTTAACTGCCTTTTTTTTTTTTTTTAAATGTAGGTGACATTTTTCCACTTCTTTATATGCTTATAATTTTGAATTGTGTCCCAGCCATTTTGAGGGATATAATCTCTGGACTCTGTTATATTCCTCCAAAGAGTGTTTTTGTTGTTTTAATATGTATGTTTGTTTTAACAGGCAGTTAGTTTGGATGAAATAAAATTCAAACTCTTATTTTCACTGTGGTTAGTGGCAGTGATCACACTAAACTTTATATTCAATTATTTTATTCTTAATTAGGCTCCTTGATAGCTAAACCACACACATAATTTATGGGTCAGGAAGGGATTTTGACAGTTTTTTGCAGACTTTAGAGTTTCTGTTCTCACTCAATAACTGTTAGATCTTCCCCTTCTCACTCTCCAGTTGGTCACCCCGGCTCTGATTAATGATACTTCAAACCAGTCAGACTGGTTTACAGATGCGTTTTAGCTGATCTATGTAGTAGAGACTAACTTGTATGCTTGTCAAAGTCATAAAAGCAGGAAAATCACCCTTCTTCCAACTATAGACTCCCTTTCGGTTTCTACTTAAGTTTTGGTCACTCCCCAGTACCTACAGATAGTTGATCTTTTTTTTTCCAGTATTATAATTGTTAATTGTAGGAGGCTGGTCTTATAGTCACTGCTCAGTTGTTACTGCAAGAAGAGAAAACTATCCCTTGATTTTTATTTCCAAATACTGGGGATTGAACCCTGGGCTTTGTACATGCAGAGCATATACTCTACCCCTGAGCCACATCCCCAGCCCTGTCTCTTGACTTTTATAAATTATAATCATTTGTTTATTTACCTGCACAGACTCTAACACCATAAGGACAACCTAAAATTTTATATTGCAATAATTTTAATTTATTCCTCAACTCAGAGAAGTTACAAATGAGCAATCTGAGTTTCATTCGCTCTTCTGTTTTTTTCAATCTCCTAATAAATGTGCTAATGATGAGTCAAATATTGAAAAACATTTTGTCTTGATGGAAATGGGCCAAACATTATCTATTGCGTGGGGTGGTATAAAGAACTCCTGATTCTGCATTGAATTTTTTCATCTGTCACTACTAGTGATAAGATCTGGGTGAGTCACATTTAACTCAAATATTTATTTTCTTTATTTTTACAAAATAAATAAAATAAGCTACCCTCAGAGGGTTGTTGAGAAGATTGTGGGTTAATGTGATAGAAAAAGCTGTCTGTAGTAAGAATACTACACAACAGGCATTAATTGTTGACAAAACTTCTTGCTCAGTTACTAACCAAAAGAAAGAATGCTATGTTATTGTTTCGTTTGGGTTAACAACATGTACATTATGGGATCAGTAGATATAAGATTGTAAAGTATCTCAACAGAGAAGAGATTACATTAAAGAAGTTCAATCAAAACTAGCAGCTGGAGGTGCCAGGGAATGAAACTGACCAAATTATATTGTTAAACTGAGTGCATGTACGAATATAGAACAATGAGTCCCATTATTATGTGTAATTATAATGACCAATAAATTTTTTTTTTTGAAAAGTAGCACCTGCCACTGAATCCATCTTTTACAAGCCCTCTGCCTCGGTTTCACAGTCTCACTTAGTGAGAAGGAGATCATGTGGGGTGAAATTTAGGGGAGGTTCACAAACAGCCTTACTCGGTAGGGCTCTCTGTACAAAGCTTAAATTTCAAAAGAACAGGTTAGCAGGCATCACCTCACTTGATCAAATGTATTATTTAGTCATTTAAACAAACACAGATGCCTTATTTATTTTCCACCTTTATCTACAAAAGGTTTAAGAAAAATCATACAGATAGGTCTCGTATCTCTCTTTATAGTTATAGGTCCTAGGATATAAATTAAATCAATATAGGCTTTCTTTGCAATGATGTCCAGAATATGCAGCACAATAATAAAGATATCAATGAGTAAAACTGCCCTAATGAGCAGTGCCATTAGAATTATTCAAAGACCATTAATTTAAAAAAAAAGTATTTTCACCACTTAACTAAAATAAACTTTTAAATGGCTCTAGACAAATTAGAAGCACTCATAAAGGTTTTGCAAACCTGACTGCAGAGTAAGGCATCATTTAGGCCCAGGAAGCTTAAAATATTAAAGCTTTTGTAAAGTAAATAAACAAAACTTTTTAACTGTTTAAGAGTACCCAATAGTTTATTTTTTATTTCCCAATTTTATTACAAATAAAATAATAAAGGTTATATTTGTTTTTTGTTTTTTTGGGGTTCTGGGGATTGAACCCAGGACCTTGTGCTTCGAGATAAGCACTCTACCAACTGAGCTCTATCCCCAGCCCTAAAGGTTATATTTGAAGTACAATATTTAGGTTTTATTCAAGTATATTCATTTATATTATGTTATTTGTTTACCTTGTTTATATTTATTCAAATGTATTTATTCAGGCTATCCAGAGATCCCTTCAACTCTAATTCGCTCATACTATTTTCCACTACTACATCAACTAACAAATCTTTCATTTTTTTCCTGCAAAATACAAAGGAGAATATTTCCAAAAGGCACCAATTTATTGTCAAAATTTTATTTTCCTAACATATGAGTAGCTTATAAACAAATATATTTCTTTTAATTAATTCTACTAGTATCTTAAAAGAGATAAAAAATAGTTTAGGTGGAAATATCAATATCTGATATAATTATTGACCTGTCTTTGGGACAAGCTGAATCAATTTATATGAAGGCCGCTGTACAGGTATGTTCTGCTTTAAGAAATCAAGCATGAATTTACCTAATCATTCACCAAATTGCAGTGGGGAGATAATTCCTGCTTCTCCTAAGATTTGTCACTTTGCCAAAAGGATTAACTAAAAGGTTTCAATGGACAGTCATTATAATGCAACTGAAACTGAAGTTCATTTACCATAAAATTTCCTACAATTTTGTAAATACATATCTAATGCCAAAGACAGTATAAATGCATTAGTCTCGAACACATTAAGTTGTCTGTGAATAGTTAAACCAACAAACACCTGTAAAGACAATATTGGAAAATTCTAAGCCAAGCAGAATATGAACTCTCAATGGACCATTTTAATTTCTCTCAGAAATACTGTGTAACAAGAATTTGTTACTGTGTAACAATTCTTTTCTGAAATATAAAGTAAAATTATTAATAAAAGCTACTGAATTAGAAATTCAGTGAGTCTCAGTCCTGGCTTCTCAATGAAATATCACTGGACTACAAAGGATTCACCTCTTCATTGCTTAGTTTCCCATCTCCAAAACAGGTAGGTATGAAGTCCTTAATGGCTCTGAAAGGACTATGATTCATCTTCTTCAAAATATTCAGCTAAGCTGAGCATGATGGTACATGTCTGTAATCCCAGAGACGTGGGACGCTGATGCAGGAGCATTGCAAGTTCAAAGCCAGCATCAGCAATTTAGTGAAAACCCTAAGCAACTTAGCAGGACCTTGTCTCAAAATAAAAAATAAAAAAGGTTTGGGATGTGGTTCAGTGGTTAAGGGCCTCTAGGTTCAATCCCTGGTACCAAAAAAGAAAAAATAAATTCAACTAAGAATATTTTAATATAAGTAAATGGTAGAAAGTCCACCATAAGTAAATCATCCTGTCAGGTTTTCAATTTTGTAAACATTCTCTTTCACAATTCACAGTCAATGTACCTCTGCCTTTTCCTTATCACTTTTTCTTTCCCACTTCCCAAATTGTCATCATCAAACCTATTTACCACCTGTCCCTACTCCCTTCTCTTCCTTTTTTATATATTCATCTGGCTCCTCATCTTGCTTTACTTTACTGAAAAGAAACAGTGCAAAAGTCGAACTTGTTAGGAATGAGAGGCAGTTATAGACAACCCATAATTAAATAATGTCTCTAGTTGAAATAATTAAATAACATCTCTAATTTGAATAATCCATAGAAATGAAAGAACTCACAATGTCACACTTCCACTGTTGGATCTACCTTTTCAACTTCCAAGAAGGTAATATTTATATAAAATACATGTATTAATATTTATGCAGTAAAATTTTAATATTTATAATACATAATATTTATAATACTTTACCATTGATATCATACATACTTTAGTATTTTATTTTAAACCTAAATGGATGCAAATATCAATTTTGATCCATTCTGTCCCCTCTTGGGAGGCTAATGCAACTACAAAGTGCCAGAACTGAAGGCAGCCAGGAGGAAAAAGAGCAAAGGAGACAAGTCACAAGCAGGAAAGACACTCCTCTTTGGGGGTGGGGGTTGTTGGAGTTCACTGTGACTTATTTGGGAATAATAAACAAGTTGCCCTCCAAGCATGAGCTAGGAGTAATATTTTTACTTCCCCCATAACTATCAAGTTGAGCTCTGATGCTCACTTGGAAGGAAGCTGGGGCAGTTGTGTGTCTATAGACCAAAGACAAGAAAGTAGAAAATTAACCAAGGAGACAGCTGAAGAGGCAATGGTTTTAAAGAAAGAAGTTCAATCAAAGGAAAAGTATGGCCGTGCATGGCATGGAAATGGAAAGGTATAGCTGGTGTAACTTGTAGGACTATGCAAAAGACCTCATTACTGTCACTGTTACTGCTTTATTTTGTGGATTGGGTTGAAACTCTATTGCTGTTACAGCCCATTATCCAGCAAGGCAATGCCGATGTTCCCAGCATGTCTAAATCCCTTTTGTAAAAGCAAACTGACTTTTCTAACAATCCCTTTTGTAAAAGCAAACTGACTTTTCTAACAAGAGTAATTAAGTGAGATAGAAAGGATTACATCCCCAGGCTGACTCCTTAAGACTATTTAAACCATGAGGTATAGACAGATTCTAACATGGTCCCAAAGGGTCTCTTAGTATTCATGCTTTTGTATTATTCCCTCCCTTCAGTGTTGGTTGGACTTATTCACTTGTTTCTAATGAATAAAATACAGTCAAAGGATGTCACTCCCAAGATTAGATTGTAAGACTGGCTCTCATTTTGAGTATTCCCTCTTGTTTGAATTGCTTGCTCTAGGGGAAGCCAGCTGTCATGTCCTGAGACAGCCCTGAGGAGAGGTGACATGAGTAGGCTTAGAAGCAAATCTACACATGTCCACTGTCACATCACTGAACTTGGGGAAGATGTAGAGCCTTGATGTTAGCTACAGCTGACACCTTGATTGTATCCTCACAAGAGATGACCCCAAACCACCTAGCTAAGCTGTTCTCAGATCTTTGGCCCACAGAAAATTTAAGATGATGAATATTTGCTATTTTAAGCTGCAAAGTTTGGGGTGATTTGTTGGAGCAGTAGTAGATAATGAATGCAGGCCATAACAGATAGCAAAGAAGACTGAAATGCTACATAAGATGCAGTGGAAAGTCAGAGACAAGGTGGGCAAGAGAGAGGTCAAGAGAACAGTGCTCACTGAGCAGGTATGCTATGCAAGATAAGAGGCCAGGCCCCTCGCAGGCATATCTGAGGTTATTCCCCCTACCCTGCAGCACTGGCACCGTTATCCTCATACTGCACACGAGGAGCTCAAGGTTCAGACCTCAGTAATCTTCCACATTACACAGTTAGTCAAAAACAGATGACAGTTTCTGAACTTTTGTCTATCTAAATCTGAATTCCGCTTCTACTTCAATCCTAATTGCAATGAAAAGGAAGAACAAATGCTTTGTAGCACTAGAAAGTAGAGAAAATGTACTCAGCTGAACATTTCAGACACATACCTAACATATTACGTGATAAGGAACCAAGTGGTGTATGAGCAGAGTGCTTTGGGAGTGTGAAGCCGGCAACATCTCATTCTGCTTGCAGTGTGGGAGGGGATGGTGGAATGTCCATAGAGAGGATTCTCCTAGAAATTAATAGCACAGCTTCTCTACTACTCCTAGGGGAGCTGGGGCTCTGGAATCAGACTGAATTCAGACCAGTTACTGGTTCTGAGACCTGGACAAGTTATTTCTTGCTGTCACAGTTTCCTTATCTGAACTTACTAAATTAGGCAATGCTTGGCAGAGATAAGTATACAGATAGCACTTCGTAGATGTTCATAATTGATAATAATATTGTTGCAATTTTCTCTTCAAAACTGACGTTTCTTAAATGTGTAGTAGTACCTTTTGTATTCATCAGTCAGAGTGATTTTTTTAGGGGAGAAAAAGACTGCATAATTAGGCAAGAATTGGAAGAAAAAGGGAACAGAGACTATGAAAAAAAGGAAAAAGGGGTAAAAGCAAAGCTATATGTTTGTGAGATAAAGATGTGTGAGACAAATGAACAGCTGAGAGCAGTGGCTGGGAGGGGGTCCCGCATGGGGACCCTCTATAGGGAGCAAAGACTGTGCGTTTTATGGATAATAATACTGTCAAGAACAATGTCAGGCCCACAACCATTCAATGAGCACATTCATCCATTCAGCAAACACTACCTGCAACCTACCGTACACCATCTTGCTTCCCAAGGGTGGCATTGCAGAGCTTATGTTCTAACAAGGCAAGACAACACAAACATACACAATAAAACTACATACATTAAGTGCAAATACACTTAAACTTTGATAACTGCTAGGAGCACATTAAAGCAGGAAAATGGGCTGGAAGTAGGAGGGTGGTGTGCTGCTTTAGGTGCTTAGGAAAGTTCTGGTGGATGCTGAAGATGACAACAGCACAGTTTCTTCAGGGTCCTTCCCTGACCAGAAGCATCCCCAGGTGTCAAATAGAGGGAGAAGAAAAGAATGGGAAAACCAGTCATTTGTTTCAAAATTTATGATCAATGAACTTCTAAAGTATAAAGGCTTTGATTTCTTTTGCAGACAGTTTAACAGTGATAAGTAATCGTGCATCGTGCATAATAACGAGAATGGATGACTCACCTAGTCAGAATTCCAAACATGCCATTCTTTACCTACACTGATTTGTAGTCTTCTTGTATTGTTTGCAGGGCTGTCTGAGACTTCAGGGTGGCAAGTGGGGCGTCTAGGCTATGCTTGCATGATCCTGAGTGGGAATGCCCCCCTAAATTTTGCACTCCAGGTGTCTCTCTCACCTCACCTTAGTCTCACCTCTGATTGGTAGGCTGGTTGACTCTGTGGTTAAGTTTTTGCTTTTTCATTGTAATGAATTTTTTCCCAGTGATGCATGCTTTTTATTTAAAATGCTGATCAATGAAAAGAAACTAAAAAGTAGAAATTAATAAAGCACCCCAATTCCTACCTCCCCAAAATAGCCTACATTAACAATAGGCAAATATCATTACAGACTTCTCTCACTGCATATGTGGAGACAGAAAGTAGATGGAGAGTAAGCAATGTAGAGAAGCATGTCTGAAAGAAATTATTTTATAAAGGTAGGATAATACTACATATAATTTTAAAAAATTAAATTGATTTTGCTTAAATTTAACCAAAGGAAAAGCAGAGAGAAATTATAAACATCATTGAAACTTAGGTAAATGTTTCTTTACCCAAAAGATATTCATCCCTTAAATAAAGAATAAAGAAAAATGGTTATTAAAATTATTCAAATTTGGATAATATCAGGGAGAATGGAGGGTGGAGACTGTGTGTTTCAAATATAGTGCTGATCTTCTCTAACTAGAAAGAATGAGGTTATGAGCACACTTACCCTTCCCTCAGACTTATGCTTTTTTTTTTTTTTGTTACTGTTGTTTTATATCCTATTCTGAAACCATATTTGGTCTAGTACCTAGAGTTAGCTCTGTAATTGGTTCTTGCCGGTTTCCCTGTTTCTGGCATTATCCTTCTACAGAGAAATTAAGTTTTCAGTGTGCTATGGTCTGAATATATTTGCCGTCCTTCCCCAAATTCATATATTGAAATTATAACCTCTAAGTTGATGGTATTAACAAGTGGAACCTTTGGGGAGTGACTAGGTCATGAGGGTGGAGCCGTGATTAATGGGATCAGTGCCATTATAAAAGAGGCCCCAGAACACTGCCTTGTCCCCCCACTTTTTAATCATTTTTCCATGTGGAGCGAGAAGGAAGTCCCCATCCATGAGGAGTAGGCCCTCAGCAGACACGGAATCTTAAACTACCTTGATTTTGGACTTCCCAGCCTCCACAACTGTGAGCAATTTCTGTTGTTTATAGATTATCCAGATTTAGGTATTTTGTTGCAGTAATCTGAAGAGACTAAGACATAGTGCTTCAATTTGAAATATGAATGGACAACCAGGTATAAGAACATTTCAAGGATTCCATGGTGAATAGAAAAACACAAGATAAATGGGAAAAGTAGTTTAGAGTAAATAGAAAGGAAGAAACTAGGAGGTACATTTCTGTCATGACAGCCTAATGGAGTCCACAGACCTGTTGTCTGCAAAGCTGCTAAAAATTATACATCAAAAACTTTTAACATCTGAAAATTGTCCTAAGGACAAACAGCAAATGAAGAAACATTTATTTAAGAAAATCTACTCAAAAACCATTAAGAATAGTGAGAATCTGTGGTATTTAGATTAAGCCCTTTTCTATGTTCTTAGCTCAGTGAGAAGCAGCTCCATCTCAGATGCTTTCAACCAACAATGGAGTTTCTCTCCCTCAAGATCCCAGTCAGAAAGCTCTATTCCCAGAATGGGAGAGACATTACTTTTCAATTATTTCCTGAAGCCAGTATTATGCTGATACCAAAACCAGACAAAGATGACAGAAGAAAACTATAGCCAAAAATGATGGTAAAAATGTTTTAAAAATATCAAACCAATAAAAATGCACATAAAAGCAACACATAAACATATTAAAAGATATTTATATATAAAAATGTTAAAGAATTATACATATATATAAAAGCAACATGTAAAAAGAATTATACTCCATAACAAAGTGAGACTTGCTCCATGAATGTGAGGTTTCTTTAGCATCCCCAAATCAATTAAGGTACATATCAATTGAACAAAACCCCCAGGATCATCTCAATAGACACAGGAAGTGTATTGCAACGTGCAACACTTCCCTCAAGCTATGGTCAACAGCCCAGACCTCTTTAGACCAAAGCCCACCTTATTTAGTATGTCCTAATAATAATGCACTTAGCATATGACATTTGCTATGTGGCAAGCCCTCAGAGAACTACCTTACATGTAGCAATTCACTTGGTTTTTACAATAATGCTGAGGCACAGAATGAGCAACGTGAGTACAGTCTCTGGGTGAACTTTTTAAACGTCATGCCTTTTACTCTCCCATAAATAATAGTCCTGTTAGCTTATTAGAATTTTCTGCCTTGAAAAATTGCCAGTCTCTGTTTCTTAGCTTGAGTTTCCACATAAGGAGTAGGCAGGGAGCGGACAGTTGTTCCACGACAACTCTTTATATTTTTACTGACTTTCAGAGAAATATGTTAGAAATAACATAAGGTTGAACCTCTTATAATCAAGACCTCAGCTAAGGCCTTAAAATAGGCATTCAAGAGATCTTCCTCAACCAGATATAGGTCATGGATGAAAAATACACAGCAAACATCATACTTAATGGTGAATGAATACTTTTCCTCTAAAATTAGGGGGAAACCAAAGAGGTCCACTCCCACTACATTGTGCAAGAGGTTTTAGCCAGGGAAATTAGCAAGGAAAATAAATAGAGGACATCCATATCAAAAAGGAAGAAATGAAACCATCTCTACTCACGGACAACATGATCTTGTGTATGGATAATCCTATGGAATCCACCAAAAACTATTAGGACTAAGAAATGAGTCAAGCAAGTTTTCAGGATACAAAATCAATATTTAAAAATCAATCACTATTTCTACAGCATTGCAAGAAATGATCTGAAATTAAATTACACCTAACAATGGAGCAACACCTTCCAAACATTAAAGGACATGGTTTCTTGATCCTAGTCTGCATTCAGGTGTGGAGGTAACATGAAGACATTTTTCAACATGCAAACCTCAGAAATTGTCTAAGGAAGTTTCTAGAAAATATGCTGTACAAGACAAAATCATACACCACAAAAATAAAAGACAAGAATTTAGGAGATTCTCAAAGGATATCCCCAAAAGCAGATCTAGAGAGGGAGAAGCTGAAGCAGCAGAGGGGTTCTGCAAGAACAGCACCAAATAGATATGGTGGTGCTTTTGGAAAACAACAATGAGAATTAAAAACAAAACTTTATTTTGTTTGTTTCCCAATAATCATAGGGAAGATAATTAAGAAAGAAAGAAAAGATGCTTATAAAGATGAAAAGACACTATAAGGCATACAAAGCAAACAAAAAGGATAATTATTTGACTCTGCAATGACATTTATATGCAACTATTTTTCATTAATGTAGCTAAAAATAATGATGTAATGTTGAAGGATGGACAGATGGGATGGAAGTAACAGAATAAAATCTTTATCTGTCTTAGCAGAAGGTAAATTTTCTCAAATTGATAAACTGAGAAATGTGTAAGTACATTGTTTAGAGCTATGACAATACTTAGCAAAAAGAAAGAAAGAAAGAAAGAAAGAAAGAAAGAAAGAAAGAAAGAAAGAAAGAAAGGAGGAAAGAAAGAAAGAAAGAGGACTATAAAAATGAAATTTGGCATAATGCTTGCTAAGATCTGAATGTATCCCTCCAGAATTTGCATGTTGAAACTTAGTCATCAATATGCTCATGTTAAGAGGTAGGGCCTTTAGGAGGTGATTGAGTCAATAGGTCTTGCCCTCATTGTCAGGCTTCATGACCTTTTAAAGGAGGGGTCATTGAGCTGTCAGTCCCTTTTGCCCTTCCATTTATTCTGCCATGTGAGGGCATAGCATTTGTGCCCTAGGGAGGATGCAGCAATAGGACCTTATCTTGGAAGCATAGATGGGGCCCTCATAAAACCCTGAACCCACTGGAGCCTTGATCTTGAATTTCTGGCCTCCAGAACCATGAGAAGTAAACTTCAGTTAATAAATTGAAATACCCAGTCTTAGGTATTTTTTTATAGGCAACACAAATGGACCAAGACAAAGCTGGGTTAAACATTTTTGGTGAGCATATACCAGAGGTGATGCTGTGTTCTTCATTTTACAGCTCTCAAGGAAATCTATGATGCTAAATGTGGTTATTCAGTAAAAGTGGTGGCCAACAGATTCCTCCATTGTAAGGCCATATTGTTTCTTTAAAAAGAAAAACAAATTGATACACAGGTACCACATAAATATTTTGTTCTCTGACAAACTTTCACCTATAATTCATTGATGATCCTTGCCTGCATAAGTTATTTCAGTGGGAACTACAAAAGTCATACTTTTAAAACAAGTTATGTTATTCCTCCTTCATTTGTGGGCTGGCATTCTTCTGTGGAAAAGAGTTTTCTCTCATTTTTTAGGGATGTAGTAAGACCACTAAATTTTAAAAACTTCAGTTTCTACTAACTATTGATATCTTCTCCAGAGTTGCCCCTCTATAATTTTGAAGAATTGTGCTTTGTACAACTCTTGGGGGCAGGAAGTGTGCCCTTGACACAGTAGTCATTGTAGACATATAAAAATGATGACAATTTTCTGAAAGACAGAAGGAAAACACCTTGGGGAAGGAGTCCCCGTACTAACTTATACAGAGTCAGATGTAGGCTAGTGGCAATATATGCACCCCCATATCTGAGTGCTTACCTTGGAACCTTCAATATCAGCATCGATAAACAATTTCAGCAGCTGGTCTATTCCCCAGGGGTTCCTTCTCCCCCAAACTCTGTATCACCAGGCACATTTCCTCCATTCTTAATTTCTTACCTACAACTCCGTACCATCTACTGGAGAAGCATTGAGGCAACACAAGAAACAATTTGGGGTATTCTCTGGTGTGAGAAAGAAAGGGTAGGTGCATGTCATTCACTAACACTAAGGTCTCTAATGTTTCACGTACTGTGTACCAGAATCTTGTATCTTCTGTCCTATGCAGGAGTAAATGGAATCCACCATCAATTTCTTTATCTCCCTATGTTTCTAACAGACTGTATCTCTGAAATGCTGTACATCTTACAATATATTTATAAGCAAAAAAAGAGAAATTACAAGACATCTCACTCAGAAACATTTGCACATCTAGTCAAGTCTTCTTGGTAAAAACAGTCCACATCTAGTGGAGTGGAGCAAAGTGTTCTCTTCTGGGCTCATTAGACATCTGCAGGGTCACTCTATTCCTGGCTTACCTAGAGCTACTGTCTGCTTAAAAGCTGTCACATCCACCTCCCCTTTGTGCTCTGTGTTAGAGCAATTCACAGCAATGGAAATTTTTCAGTTCTTTTTCTCCCCCTCTTTCCCAGGGAACCTGTTGACAATTACAGCCTTCACTTGACAAGATCCTTTTGACATAGCTCGGCTGAAGGCAGTTGCCCCCAGGAGGGTTCAGCTGTTTTAGGAACAGGCTGACAGTTATCTGCTTCTATTTCCCCTGGCTACCACTTTTGTTGTTAAAACTTTTCCCGGACCTTTGGGGGTAGTTATTTCTTCTTGTACCATCATGACAATTTTCTTTTCTCAGTATGGGTGCTATCGCATATAATTAAGCTCTGCACTCCAAAATAAAGACAGAAGTGGTGATTACATTACCATCAGCTGAATGCCTCCACTCCTAGTCCACCAAAATTCAGAGAAGTCCTATGTGTTGACTTTCATTTTTATTTGTTTTAAATAGGAATTCAGTCCATATATACATGAAGCATTTCAGTTTAGAAACTAGAAGACGAGTTTGAACCATCCTATCTGTCTCTCTAAATCAAGGGCTTTCAACCGCGGTACTATTAACATTTTTGATTGGATAATCCTTTGTTGGGGTTGGGAGTCCTGTGCATTGCAGGATGTTTAATAGCATCCCTGCCTCTGTCTCTGCCCAAGTGATGCCACTAACACCCCTCACCTAAGCTGTGACAACCAAAAATATCTCCAGATACTTCTAAATGCCATCTGGGGGTGAAAACTGACCCCCAATGAGAATCACTGCTCAAATTGATAAAGGAGTGATATGGGATGTACTCAACTTGTAACGTGCATTTCATTTTATTTTTTCCTGAGAAGTCTCACAAAGCCTCTGCCTTGCACACATGTATAATAGAATTCAACTTCTTAATCTAACTTATGTATCTAAAGAGTTATCCAAAATGATTTCTGAAGAGTTTAGCCAACTGAAGCAGGGATAAGAAGGGGAATGCTCTTAGTGCAATAAACTAAACAATACCAATTTATCCACAGTGCGTGACTTTAAAACGCTAGAAACAAATTAAGTAGAAAAATAAGAACTTGTGTCTTTATGCCACATTATTCCCCTCCTGTTGATTTGTTTTGGAGAATAAAGTATTTTGGAAACTTTAGCAATTCTACCACCAGTAAGACTAGGTTATTTCAAAGATTCCCTCTACAATGATTACTCCAGGGCCTAAGACACTTACACAGAGATGAAGGTTGTTAGGATTTTTCAGGTAACCTCAACATGACTTCTGGGGACACTGACATCCCTTGTGGCAAAGCAGTTTAGCCAAGGACATACAGAGGCTGGATCAGGAAAGGTCTCCTTGAGCCCTGATGCACTGATTCTACCTAACATGGCATCTGCTTCAAAAATCCAGTGAGCAGAAACAAAGCCCCAAACTTTTTCAAGAAGGGTGAAGTTCATGCCAAAGGGGATAATGAGAGAAAGGAAATGCCATAGCGTATCTTTGTCATCTTACAGTTTGGCTCAGGTTCGTGCTGGTCCACTCTTGAAGAACAGTTTTATTTACACATGAGTCTGCTGTTGATGTCATTGTGTGTCTTGCAAGTGACTGGGACACAACCAGCATTCAATAAATATCTGATAGACAAATACTGGTTTAGCAGTGCAGACAGTAAAAGATGGGGGAAAGGAGGGGGAAGGTGGAGAGGAGGAGGAGGAGCCCCTAAACACCAAAGGTGAATGCACAGAGAATAGCTCTGATTTCTCTCACTCTAACAAGCAATACAGGTTTAGGAGGCAGAAACTTCTCTTGTTTTATCAAAGATGTAAGGAATGAAGAGAAACCTCCAAGGGTGTGGCAGTTTGGGAACTCTGCAAAGGGATAGGACAATCTTTAACCCAGAACCCTTGGGAATTCTGGAGTTACTTCTTAATTTTTTCATTTTAAAGATGATCTGGAATTAATCTAAGATACCAGTGGATACTAAATGTCTGTAGCAGGTGGACTCATCACAGTATCTGATCTCAAATTATGCTAAAGAGCTATAATCACTAAAACAGTGTGGTATTTGCAGGAAAATAGATGCTAAGACCCATGGAACAGAGTAGAAGACAGAGAGACAAAGCAGCATACATATAGTCATCTGA
The DNA here is from genome assembly GCA_020662805.1 of Glaucomys volans. Lineage (NCBI taxonomy): Eukaryota > Metazoa > Chordata > Mammalia > Rodentia > Sciuridae > Glaucomys > Glaucomys volans. The sequence goes on from JAJEJO010000818.1 coordinate 102,784, forward strand.
TCCTTGACAAAGATGCCAAAAGCATAAGTTGGAGAAAAGATAGCTTCTTTTTTTAATTTAATTTTTTGATTCATTGAACACAAATGGAGTACAGCAATTGTTTTTCTGGTTGTACACAAAGTAGAGTCACCCCATCTGTGCATTCATACATGTACACAGGGCAATGATGTCTGTCACACATTCTGTTATTATTCTTACCCCCTAACCTCAACCCCATCCCTCCCTTCCCTCTATGCTCTCTATCCTTTCTCCATTCTTGCCATCATTCCACCCCACATTATGCCTCATCATTCACTTATCAGAGAGACCATTCGGCCTTTGGATTTTTGGGATTGGCTAATCTCACTTAGCATAATAGTCTCCAACATCATCCATTTAACTACAAATGCCATAATTTTATTCTTCTTTATGGCTGAGTAATATTCCATTATGTATATATACCATAGTTTCTTTATCCATTCATCTATTGAAGGACATCTAGGTTGGTTCCACAATCTAGCTATTGTAAATTGAGCAGCTATGAACATTGATGTGGCTGCATCACTGTACTAATCTGATTTTAAGTCCTCTGGGTATAGGCCAAGGAGTGGGATAGCTGGGTCAAATGGTGGATCCATTCCAAGTTTTCTAAGGAATCTCCACACTGCTTTCCAGAGTGGCTGCACCAACTTGCACTCCCACCAGCAATGT